>JAUESH010000043.1:12166793-12181170 GCA_032275165.1 Synergus magnus | reverse complement strand
TAAATTTCATAAAATTCCTTGAAATACTGTGAAATTCGGTATATTCACAAAATTCGCGCAATTTCCAAACCAATCAGGTTTTCGACAACAATGTGTTCGATATTTTCGAGATATTTGACGACAATGTGTTCGATATATAGTTACATCACTTTTTTAAGATAGGACTTAATAACATAACTTTTTTACGTATTTGTCGACGAAGAAAGTGCCACTTAAGGTTAATTTATTTATCATACTATTTTTTCATACTGTCGATGCTTCGTGACAGACCATTTTAGCTTTTGTAATTTTGTATGATGGCACGTACTGGCTATCGTATACCAACTTTATGGTCCCACGGACTAAGTTTTACAGCAACCTTTCAATAGCGGTGACATTACTAATTCAAATTGTGTTTCGCGTTTACGAGCCATTTTCACGCGGCGTTGTTTTACTGTTCCAGATGTACCTGCCACGAGAAGAAAGTTGTTATCTGCGACTAAAGTGGAGGAAAAGGTGCTCCCTGTAGTGAATTTAAAGAAGTCTTTCTTGATACACAGGTCCACTATGGTCAACTTAACGAAATTGCTTTTCCGATTTATGCTCTACACATAAAGCGATCTCAATATTACGATGGGGGCGGCGCTACACGAACTTCTGGACTGAGAAGTTTTCCCGAGTCGAAATTTTGAACCTCTTTTAGCCCTGAATGATTCTAACTAAAATCTCCTTTAGTTTTGCTTAACTTTCCATATCCTCTTTTGACTCTTATTTGAACGTGCTTTAACACTCTTTAGAATTTCCTATAATCTCCAACACTCATTTTAAAGGTCCTCTTTAAGACATCCAATTCACCCACCCCGATTGGAAATTTAGGCTCTCTTTTAGTACGAGTACATTCTCTAAGATTAGACTCTAAGTGGGTCAAGAGAGATTTTATTTCATATTAATTTATTGTCAGACATAAGGAGATAATATTGATATTATATAATATATAATATTGATATTATATGATAATACTGACCTTAAAGATATTATCTGGGTTAATAATGTCTTTGCCTATACTGAAATTGACTTAAATTAAGTTCTATCAGCTGAAATTCATGCAGTTTCAGACAGCTATTCGTTTAAAGTATTCAGGTAGTCTTTTTGTAACAAAATTGCAGTGAAGCATACCAAAGAATCACTATAAACTCTCTGCGCTTTTATCAGATAATTAACCAAGATATATCGCGTTCTTTATTACATTCCAGATGTAAGAATGAATCGAGACGCTCAACAAATCATCCAAATTTTCTTACATTCCTATCCTTCCGTGTCATTAGCCCAGAATTGGTTTGTTCTATCTCAGAAGTAGATTTCTGACTTCGAGATAGCAGGAAGCAATTGCAAGGTGACGCGACGGCGCGGCTTGATGGCTGTACACTTGCAAGCTACTTTTCTCCTGGAATGGTTTCGTTTCATAATCAATATTTTGTAGATGTTCCATGAAACCGATTTTTTATTCTGCTTGCTGCAGAATCGGAGTGTTTTCCGTTGTCTACATTTTCCTTTTCTGCAGTAAGGGAAAAGAACCGATTCCAAGCGCTTAGAAGATTAACTTTCTTGTCAAATAATGGTAAAAATTGAAACGAGTGAAACTGGCTTTACTGAATAGAATTTCTGTCTTAAAACTTTAAAAAGTTACATTTTATTTTGCATTTTATAAACCTCAAGGCATTTTTGACGTCTTTTCTTAAATATAAGAACATTTTAATGGAATCTGTCAAGTTCAGCCAAACAGAGGCCGTCAAATTCACTTTAGTCCTCCTGGATTGTATCAAGAGATTTTTTATGTTGCAGAACACAAATTCAATTATTATATTTTTACTATCATGAAGTACGGAAAAGGATACTTGATTAAATTTGTACGTTAAGGGAGAAATTAAAAAAATCAAAGTCATATCTTTGGAGAGTCTCAGTGGGCGGAGCCAAATTAAATTATACTTAAAAAACATTTAATGTTTTGCAATATGTTTGGCCATATTCGATGTATTTTGTTTAATACGGGGGGATAAAGTATAGGTCCCGAAAAACGCACACAAAAACGGTTTTGATCAGTTTCGAAATGAAAGATTGGTACTAAATGAAAAATTCGAGATCGTGTGAATCAAATGGAAAATCGGTCCTTTTGCACAACGAAAGTGATCGAGATTTCACTACTGACCAAGTCATGAGAGTCAATAAGTTAGCTTTGACGTGTAAAAATAGCATCGGTCCTACCAACCTGGAGTGCACATTTACACACTTCAAAAACTCCTTTTTATATAATTTCGAACTTCTAAGTGTATGTGCTAATAAAAAACATAATTTAAACCTATGAAATCTAAATTTTTTTCGATTTTGGGGGTGATCCTAGAGTGGTAGAAGGATGAAACTGTTTTCAGCTTCTTTGGACATCAAATGGAATCATTTAACACAATAAAATTTTAAATTTTACAATAAAAAATTTTCGTTTTGAACGATGCGAATTTCAGTTTCATTATTTTTAAAGCAAGTTTGTACCTGGAAAATAAATCAGATTAGAAATCTTTTCTCGGATACACGAGCATTTTCGGTCGTATGAAATATCGTGTGCGTTGTAGATATAGTAGAGCAAGTGTCGGTATATTTCTTGTAAGTGCCAATTATATATTTTCCATGGCAGGAACACATTCGAAATCACAATTCACTTTACGATCCAAACTGTAATTATTCCACTCGAAATCTCAAATTCCTCTTCACCTTCGTCTACAGAAGCAGAAGAAGAATTGATCGATAATTAAAAAATATGAATTATACAAAAAATTAAAATTAAATTTTTAAAAATTCAATATTGTCGCAAAATTATCGAAACCAAGAATATTCTCGAGAACGTTCCCGTGATATTGGCCTCCAATTTTTCGTTCGGAAACTGACTTCCGTGTTTTGAACACGAGTATTATTTACCTTCTTATTTTTTTGGCAAATGATAAAAATATAAATCAAAGGAATTTCGGACAGATAACAGGTGCAAATTACATATGACAGATATATCAAATGAGGATTTACATCTGCTTGGATTTATTCGAATAATCTCATGATCTGCAAATAATAATGTATACGATCCGTGGATACTAATATATGACCAAAATGACGTCAGTATGCGCGTTATTTGTTGATTGGGGAGTTGGATTGTGTAAGCACATTGATTGTGAATAACGAGGACATTACACTTGGGAGTTGGGGATATGTTGGTCGTAATGATATTGTATTTCTCTTCCTCTTCCACTGATTGAGATTTTTCTTCTCTCTGTAGCTTTCACACGTTTTCTCCAACTCGCAACACTCGAATTTTATTCGTAATCACCACTCTTCATTTTTCGTTCAAGATTGCATGCGAGAGAATAAAAAGTACAAGTATGCTTCAGTACAATGTCGATGAACCAATTATTTCAATTGACAATGGCGTGGCAATTATGGACTCTTCAATTGGAACCTGAGGATTTTAATTAGCGAGTTCCTCTTCTTCGATAGGTATTACAATTACATTAATTGTCTTTTGCTATTTTCATATTTCTTTTCACCAGTAACTACTTTCATTATTTTCATTGTTTTCATTATTTTGGTGGGAAAAACTGATCGCAATAGGTTTGCGTTGGGAAAAAAGTGTACAGTCATTTTCACCTCCTCGTTAAGAGGATCTTTTTACATTTTCATCAGAGAAAGTATTAAATTTGTGTAAAATTTGACCACCCCGTTTTTTAGCACGATAACTTTTGAAAGAATTTACAGATTGGGATGGCCTTTAGTGTCCTAAAATGAAGGTCAAGTTCGTTAGCCAGCCATTTTGGATAAAAATTCAAAAAGAAGCGCGACGACCGAATCGCGCGCTCTAGACGCGCTCAAACTTGCGAGCGAAGCGGGTCACGCGCGATGAGAATGTGCCTGCAAAGCGGGCAGTTTTTTCTAATTAAGTTAATTCGCAACCATTTATTTTGTGAACAGTGACAGAGGATTCCCTCTAATTAAGAGCATTTTCTGCTTGCGTACAATATTTAAAAACAGAGTACAGCATGAATGAAGTCTACGATGTGTTTTGTCGACGTGTTGGACTAGCAAACTTTTGAAACAATGGACCGAAACAGGCCGTAGAAGCTCGAGTTCAATCTGGCCTCTGATCGATTCGTTGCTCCAATCCACACAATGTCAGAAGAGGACTAGGAAAACGAGGGATGAGGATTGCAGCCATCGAAAATAGTTGGGACACCCAAATGGCGGCGCTTTGTAAATAGCGACTTAATTACACGGACGCGCAGTCTGCAAAGCAAATCAGAGGTATAGGACAGGTAACTTTGGTGGCGTAGTAGCCAACTCTCTCTTATATAGATATAGATATATACTTATAATGCATATGTAGTGCATTTCCAGCCACTTGTAGGGATTAGAGTTTCACTTCCAGCCAAGATGCTGGCCCTGCTTTGCCCTAGCGTCTATTAACTGCATCTAATTACAAGAGCTGATGCGACATAGATTCCTAATTAATGACCTCGGGATTTACGCACAGATGCACGTGAGTTAGATCGTTTTGCATAAGACGTCTCTCGGTTAATGTATGTGCCTTTCCGCGCTGTTGCCTCAAGCTGCTTGGAGCGAGAAATCACGCTTGCATTTAATCATTGTAGTCACATTGTTGATGTATCATCCATGTTGTGGCATTGTCGCTTTTCATGGCTTTTCACTTTCTTCTTTCAACTGGAAGAGAATTCTTTCTTCAAAAACTTTTCTCTGTGACCCACAAGATGGATGACAATTTCTATATCCCGTGCAGAAATCGCCCGACGTGACCCTGGTTAGAAATGAAAAGCCCTAACCGATCGAGACCCGGTTAAGTATGGGCCAAATCCGTAAGATAACTCAGATCGGGCTCAGATCAACAGCGCACACTTACCTACTTTTTGAGCAGTCCCGTTTTCCTACCGTTTTCATACTTAAAATATGATTTAAAAAAATAGAAACACATTTTTTTTGTAATTTATGAGTGCATTCATTAGTCCAAAAAGTTTTATATCAATAACTAAAATAGTATTCTCAAAAAAATGTATAAAAATAGCGTTTTTTTCATGCGTCCAAAGTAGACTAACCCCTTAATGAATGTCTTCACTTGTAGGAAATACGAGATTGCAAAAGGACTCTTTTCACCGCCTTATACATAACTGGTTATTTTCACATGTAAATCCTTTCCAAGGTTTGAAACCTTTGGGGAATAGAGCAATCCTTGATGGCAAAATGCGCAACCAAGTCTGTTGACTCACAGAGATTCCTGAAAGAGAATTCATACACGAGAAATGTTTTTCCCGGTATGTGGTCTTTTTGCAAAAAAAGCTGATGGGAAGCTTCAAGGTGAAAGAACCCCGCCGTTATCGCGAATTTCAGTTATCCCCAAGATTCGTCCTCGTCAAGTCCGTTTATTACATTCATTCTTTTCGAAAACATAACTGCACCGATGCCATTTACTAAATCTCGCTTTTCAAAACGTGTACAAAGCGGACCAGGAGAATGAAATGAATGGTGGATTATAGAGGAAAATTATGAATTGCATCTATAATGTCAGCCAGAACATATCAGCTGAAAATTTTTCAATTAAAAAAAAAGTCAAAGCCATTTTAGTAAAAAATATTAAAGCATAAACGTCTTTTCAATATATTCTCAAAGCATTTTAGTCAATCAATAATTTCGCCGGCTTGTAAAGAGGAGATTTTATTCATTAATGAGCCATGTACAAAAAAAGTACTAAACCTTTCACGGAAAATGTTGTTTAAAAGTTTTTCAAACTTTCTGAATTTGTATTAGTCTGGCACTATTATTGAACCTGAATATAGCGTTCGCATCAGGAAAGTGGTGAATTTATAATTTTCATTTTCAGTCTTAATAAATAATTTATGCTGGGCGAATTTTAAATATTGGCGTATAATGAGCAACATTTTTATCTTTATAAATGAAAACTTTTAGATAGTATACAGACGAAGAAAAGATGGCTCTGACTGAACGTAATTTCTACCCTTGAATCTTTCAAAAGTAGCGTAATATACTTCGTTGCTCGTGATTAAAGTTAACGTTCCAGTTTTCGCATGGTCGCATTTCATATACTCGTTTAGAAACTTGCTTCTTGTCAGAAAAAAACGGAGGAAAAGAAATTAAAAGAAATACGGTCAAACTTTTGAAAAGAAGTCATGATTTAAGCAGTTTATCGCCTTATCGGTTAATCGAAGAAACCTTTTAATGTTACACGAAAATGATAGTAATATCTGTTTTTAATTACAATTTCATAAGATGCAAATAAAACAAAAGCGGCTTTGGACAATATTCGAAGTCTTGGGTAAATTTGTCTAAACGATCATGTAACTTATGTCCTAGATAAAAAAAACTACTAAAACTAAGTAAATAAACTTAGTGAAGGCAAAGTGATAAAATGAAAAGGACTTCTTGGGAAAGTACTGCTATAATAACCACTTGTCGAACTGTTTTCGACTCGTAGCAAAGTTGTTCAAGAAAACTCGATTAAAAGGCCAGCGACTCATTGGAGTTGCAATTCGACTCGAAGGGGTTCCAGGATCGATATAAACATTGGTTACAGAGAGAAATATTGCGTACTTTAACGTTGGAGAGAATTGCCTGACATTTTCGTACGATCGTTCATTAGCCAACAGACCATTAGATCCGCGGTTATCGATAAGAGGTCAAATTTGAAATATTACTACACCAGTTATTACAAGATCAGCAACCATGAAAAATTGCAATTAAGAACACTAGCACTCTCAACAAATGAAAAAATTATCAAATTATCCAAAAATTCCGGAAAATGTCTACGGAAGATATTTACGGAAGAGTATTTATCGTAAGAAATTTGTACGGCACATGCTTGTTCTAGTAATTGCAATTCAAGCTGCAGGTGTTACGAGAGAATATTGGAATGCATACATCTATATGAATTCTTGTTGCCCAATTAAACTTATTAAACTAATCTAGAGCCTCTAGTTTAGCTAATTTAGCCTCTGTGGATAATTCAAGTTGAAATTAGATTTACCTTTCACGACTTTCTTCAATTTAAACTCTTTAATTCCAGTATTTATCTGAATGTCACACTCCAACCTTATTTAATCATCTTTCCAGAAAACTTTATAAGTTTGGGGTTAAAGGGTGGGGGTATGACCGAACAAAGCCAGTACAATTTCAAAGTAGTACCCTTCTAGAAAATATGCTAACTGGTGTATCGGTAAAATGGGATGGGGTGTAACCGAATGCAGTTCTTCTGATTATTCACTGGGGTGAAATTGGTCACACCTCACTCCCTTTTAGGGGGATGATTCTCTGTTAAAAGTTTTCGGGGTGTATTCCGTAGAACGTATTGTTACACCCCAATTATATACCACTTTCCAAACCTTAAAATAAAATGAAATAGGAAATCAGTGTGTCAGAAACAATTTTTTCTAGAAATGGATAAACATAAAAAGAAAGTAGGTACATTGGAAGAGCAATCGACATCTGGAATAGTGTTATCTATTCTTATTCAGTGTTTGTGTCATGTCTCGTCCGACAATTCGATCCTGGATATTGTTAGTCTGGAAATGCACTTCCAGGAAAAGCAATACTCGTGTCATGATTTCAGTCGCGTGCAGTCCCTCGTTCAATGTCTGTTCTCATGCCCGCAACCAGTTTTCTCATTTCACACTGTGGATTGCAAATTTTCTTTCTTGTATTTTTGCAATCAACGTCCTAAGATAAAAAAAAATCAACTTTGATGACGAACACATAAATTCCTCTTTCACAAAGAAATACGAGTAAGAAAATAAGAGAAATTGTGTAATTGGGAAAAACTATCGAAGAGGAAGATAATAAACAAAGAAAAAGAAAAATATTTTTGTATTTAATCCCATTTTACTGACGTTCTAACCGATACTGATATCAAATCCTTCTAGAATACGAAACTCGATTTTTCGTTTTGCAATAGGTTGCACGTTGTGAATGATGTAAAGTTCTGTTTCAATTCACTGGATCGTCTATCATAACTCGTGTAATTAATTAAACTGCTGTAATCGCTATTTCCACATAGCAAATTCTGTTCATTATTCTATTAACCTTTTCATCTAAAACATCAAATGAACATGCATATGAGCGTTAAAATAATTTGTGGTGCTGAAGTAGACAGTGTAAATTGGTTCGTACTTTCAGTTTCACCTAATCAAAGCAATGAACATTCTGGATTACTCATTGCCAACCTATTCGATCTTGTTTGAAACGTGGCAGCGAATCGCAAAAGGGTTTCTAAATCCAAATGGTTAATCTGATGGAAGTTTGTAATAAAATGAAATAGACTGTTAAATTGATTATTGTGTTCATCAGAAAAATTTACAAATTATTATCCGTTGTTATATTTCTCTGGTTATGTAAGGTTTGAAGTAATTTCGAACTTTTAAATCATAAAAATTCCGTCCGTTCGCAGCATGAATTTAGTGAATTCGCAGTGATGAATATTATTTGAATATTTTCTTGTATTTGTTATTTGTAGTACTTGAATATTATTAATTGTCTATGCAATATTTCTCGCGCGCTTTAGCGTGTGTATAATATTGCTAATTTTACTTAATTAAAAAATGTAAAATGTCTGTTAGTTGATAAGCACACAAATTTAATGATCTATTTAAAAGTTAGTGTTTTGAAACCTCCGTGGTCTCAAGTCAAAATGTCGTTATCAACGGGCGTGAACATCTAATTAGAAAGTCACTTTTCATGCGTGTAATTAATTCGAAATGTCGTTAAAGGTATATAACTCAATTATCCATTTGTTTAATGTAAGCGTTGACGCACGCAGACGACCAACATTGATAATTAAAGCTGTTAGCAAAACTATGCATCAAATTAAATTATGAAGTTCGTATAATATTTAGCGATGAGTGGAGGAATTGTTAATTAAAGTGATATGACATTACATAGGAATAAAGTAGAACTTCAGTCTCTCCTCGTTCCTCTCGAGTCTGATAAATTAATTTGTAATCCCTTCTGGAATTTTCTTGTCTTTAAATAAATTTTATATTACTCAATCGGTCGACTTCACCTACAACATTCCCTGATAAAGTATTTTCCCTTTACGGCGATTTTCACTTTCAGTGGCACAATTGACTTCCAGTACGAGGCATAAAGTGGTCGAATGAATAGTGTACAGTAGGGGAACACGAGAATTTCTCTAAATCGAATCTGGTGGAGACGCGTTACCGGATATCACGTGAGAAAATGTACCTTCCGAGATCGCAGAGTCGATTCAGTCACAAATGCGTTACACGTATGTGCGAACAACAGGCCAATGTTTGCGTTTGACAGCAACCTGAAGAGCAGAGTGAACTGACAGCTCAGCTTAATTTAGTTCCAACTAAGAGAATTACCGTAAAAATATTTTAATTACTCTCTTTCACAATTACCTCACCTATAGGCTTGTCTACCTTAGAATACTTCCTGCAAGTAGTTAAAGAGGATTGATATACCTATAAGATAATATGAGAATTCATATGAGACCAAATAAATAAACTTCAAGTCCATAATGTAGTAGTATCAAATGAAGATTTACGGACACTCGAAGAAAGAAATTCCGACAGGAAAAGATATAGATACATTGATATTCACATTGAGATTTATGGAGTACACGATTCGAACACCGATTGTACCTACCAAACTCGGAAGCGAAGCTTCGATGTTGGGAGCTGAGAGTTTAGTTCCATGGGTTTAAACTTGGAACCTCGTTTGCACCAGCCATTGTTTCTCACTGATGTCAACAACTGTCCACGAAAAGTGTCTTCCTATTGTATAGTTCGAATATTGCACTCTGTTCGATTTGCATCAGAGAGAGGATTGGTGCAGTAATATTGTATTTGAAATGAAGAGCACTCAAGGTTGATTTGTTAAGGAAGAAACACCAAATGTGACGCACATTACATATAGATAAAATAGATAAAAATTGATATAAAAGATAATTTAATTGATAATATAATGGCAAAATATGTGACACGTAGATTAAAAATTTAGCTTTGCTTTATTCATAAAAAGAATTGAGTCTAACGTCAATTAAATTACTTAATTATTAAGTCTTTCTTAAAAAGTGCACATGCGCCAACTTTACCTACTTGCGGCTAATTGCGGGTTAATGGATCATTGTATAAAAATGTCATTTAATTACGAGAAATGTGATAACAGTATGAGAAAAAAATAGCCTGAGGAAAATAAATTATTTATAAAAAACTGTATATTCAAATCTCGGCGTCAAATTATCATTCTGAGATATTCACAGTTCCGTAAAAAAGCTACCTGTAAAGCAGGTAGCCTCTCTTTGATCACGAACGTGTGCGAAATACAATACTTCACAAAGAAATTGTCTTCGTTCGGCTGAAGAGGCTGATTCTTCAAAATTGCTTTTGAATGTGATATTATGGAGTGAACATAGCACACTTTTGTTCTAATGATACTTAGTAAAAAATGTCAAAGCAAATTGTTTCATTGTCGCATTATTCATTAGTCTTTAACTGTTTATATGAGCAAAATAATATTTAATGCGAGTTCAAAATAATAATTATTAAGCATTTATAAAATGGAGTTTCAAAAGATTATAAGTGATATTAAAAGAAATTTTTGAAAAATATCCATAATATTTTAATTTTAATATGAAATTGCCATTAATAAACTAGGTTATTAAAAAGAAGGTTATTAAAAGCGTGGGTAGCGTGCTAATTTTTGCTAGTTTAATTATAATGATTAATTAGTTTCCATTTTCTGCGGATAGTTCAGCTCACTATATGCAACAAAATAAATATTGTCGGAATAACGTGAAGTAAGGTTAAACAAATGGAAGAAAGTTGGGGAAGAAGCTAAAGCACCGTTATGTTAATTACCTCGGTGTAGCACGGTACAGTAATTTCTTTAAATACACTTTAAACTGCACTAAGGACGAGTTTCGACTTCATATCCCACAATTACTACACCTTTGGTAGAAAATTAATTTAACTACAGTTTTAATGAATTAGTCGTATACAGAATGTTAAGAAGCCAGTGGAGCAAAAAAAAAGAGCTTAAGATACTTTAATTTTTGCCTTTCTCCAAATTTTAAGAAATCTAGACGGTAAGAAAAAAGATGAATATAAAGCGGGATCTAAGGAAATGAATGCGCAACTTTATAATGAAGATGATAAAATCCGTAGAGATTCATATCAGTATCAAAGCTTTGCTTCTTCTCATATTTTCTTTCAAAAATCCCTCGGGAAATTTTTCTATATTTTCAACACGGATGCAAGGAATATTTTTTTTGTGGTATATTTTAAAGTATAAGGTTTTATGTATCATGAAGCTACAATCTCTTATAGCTATAAACTTATAGCTATAGTATCAAACGTATCTGTATCATGAAAATTGATTTTTTATCAATTTATTGATAGTAAGTAAGTTTCATGAATTTTTTAAAAATAAATTGATGATTAATGTTTGAAGAATTCAAACGATGGTTTAATTTTAAATAACAAGCCATTAAGTATTAAAAGAAATTTTCAACATAAGGAGTTTCCACTCATCATCTCTAGTACTTGTCAAGACAAAACTGAATGCTTAAGTAATCTCTTTCAACACCCGAAGTTAATTTCATTTGTGGTGTGCCGAAACGCGTGAATGCGAGAGGAATCTCCAAGCAGGTCGCTAGTTCAAATTCCAACTGTGGAACTGTTTATTATCATCAGTCAGAAACTGTCCTTGATTCAAACTTTCTACATGGAAAGATTCTTCAAACTTACCACAGAGATTGCCTCCAACTTCTTTAATAAATGTATGCAAACTCAGCGTTTATGAAGACAAGTGAGACAGAAGTTGGAAAATAGAGTTTTGACATCCAGATTACTTTTAACAGAAAAATCACTTTCTTAATTATCAATATCCATAATAATATATGATGTAATTCTGTGAGATGCTTTCCAAAGGAAAGCCCCTGATAATTGATGTGCACCACACTATAGTTTTATTTAACAAAGTGGTAAACATAAGTTCTAGTTTATGGGTCTCAAGCGACCCGTGGCTTACACTATAAGCAGACTAACTTTTCGTAGTATGTAACACGTACTTCTCTCCAAAGTAAAGTATCAAGCTTTGCTTGAAGTGGCTAAACTGAAAGGCAGCTTGCGCAAATTCACAAACTTTCAAACGGAAAGAATGCAGCAAACTTTCGAAATTTAATCGACAGTTTAAATCAGCGTGTCTCATAAAATCATAAACTCTCAGCTGCGCTGGTGCTAACGAGGACAGGCCGTTTGGGATCTTTTTTCTTGACTTGTTTACTTCTTCCACCGAAGTAAACATTTTAACCAGGAGACTATCAGAACATGCTTGACCTAATTCATCCTTTTAAGTGGAAAGTTCTTAGAACGTTCAGAAAAAGATTCAGAAAAAATAGACAAGTTTCTAGAAAGAATTTTCATTTAAAACTTAATCGAAAATGTCAGTCATATTTCATTTAAACAATGTTCTTAATAAAATTGTATCCTGATACAGCCTGAAAGATGAATCAATTATAATAAGCCCACGGATAATATTTTACACTCAAGGGTGGACGAAATATTTATAAAACAAATGTCTCTGTTGAGTGAGGTAGAAGCGTGAATTCTGTCTACTTAGTTGGCCTCTGGGATCAGTAGCAGGTCATTAATCTTTTCTGAACACAAGAGAGAAAACAAACGAGTGAAAGAATCGCACATTTATTTCCTCTCTGGTGTGTATTCACTGAAACGGAATAAAATGAAAAAAATAAGTGTATTTAATTAATAAGAAGCTCCAACTTTTCAGGACTCACTTCTTGCAGAACTTACTTCAACGCATAAATTTTCTGCACTCGAAATTGAATCTGTTTCAATGAAAACAAAATTAACCAAACTTTCCACTCTTGAATATTAAATGGTAATTTAGCGTTAATTGCTAATATACATGCATATGAAGCGGGTCAAATGTAATGCACATGACGCAGAAAATAATTAGAATGCAAATGTACTTACGCGAAGTAAACAATTAATGAATAATATTCGTGTCATTTTGAAAAGGTCCTTCGTGATTATTTTTCCTTTCTTAGATAAAGTGCCCAATTTTTAAGGACATACTAGAAAGGACGCAGCAATGCAGGCTCACAGGACCTTTTCAAAATTGAAGAAGAACTTTTCGTTGTAGTTTTCGAAAAAAATACATTCCTAGAAAAAATAAGGTGATCTCACCTCCGTATATTTTTTAATGCACAACACACACATTTTTTTCACTCACCGGAAGTTGGAGGTGTTTGGGCGAGTACGAGAGTGATGTAAACAAGAAAGAGAAAAAGTCCACAAGAAACCTTCGCCTCCCGGTGACGGTTGAGGTTAGTTCGCGAAACACGTTCACTGATCATCGCGAAGCTGAAGGACGAGAGGACTCGACACGTCCCGGCATCCCGACTGAGGGATCGCACTGAGGGATGCCACGATCACCGCCAACGAATTCTACCCCTCTTTTCCCCTTGGCGCGCTACTCCCAGGCGCAGACGCTTTCCCTTCCCTCATGTCACATTCGTTTTCCTCTTCATCCTCTTCATCCTTTCCATTTTACCATAAAACCCTTCCACTCATCGCGCACCCTTTCTTTCTTTCATTCTTTCTTTTTCTCGAAGTTCTGTTATCCACTCCTCCGCCCTATCTTCACCCTCCTTTTCTCGATTACCGTATATATTCCTCTCGACGCTAGTAATTCCTCTCACTTATCTTTTATCAATAGGACGACATTAATTATCACTCTCAGGAAGCACCTGTGGAACGCCCTATCCGCGCTATCTTTAAGCGCATTCCGACGAACAAAGAAATGTGAGGAGGAATTTCTGAAACGCGAAAGTTCCACTACAAGTGAGAAATCCATGGGGTTGATCGTTCTTGAATTTTGGTGTACATTCGCTTATGAAATCTTACGAAATCTTTTGAAATCAGTGGAAATATTTTGAAATCATTTGAAATCTTTAAAATCATTTGCTATCTTTGAAATCTTTTCAAATCATTTGAATTTGTTAATATTTAGAAAACTTGAAGGTACTCTTTACAATTTCATAAAATCCTTTTAAATGAATAAAAATCTCTTGAAATCCAAAACATTTCACGACAACCTCTGAAATTCATGAAATAAACATTTGAAACCTCTTAAATTTCCATAAAATCGTTTAAAATCCATTTCAAAAATCCTTTGACATCTTCGAATTCTTAAAAATCTAACTCTTGAAGAGATTCAATTCCACACGCAGAAAAAAAATCTGTTACTATTACAGAAGCCCTATGTTAAAATAGTGACAGCATAGCTTTTTATGTAGAGC
>JAUESH010000043.1:12138795-12166693 GCA_032275165.1 Synergus magnus | reverse complement strand
GGATTTCTGTAAAAATTACAGAAAAATGCATGCTGTCACCATTCCGTAAGATTAGTAGACTCTTTTTTCTCCGTGAAATCAAGCCATTTCCAGTTTTCGTTAGTAGAGTTTGAACTTTAAGAATCTCAAATGGGAAAATTGGATTATTTTTTCCCAGAAGTAAAGAATCTAAAAAAATATCAGTATGCCTCAAGAGTATTTTAATGTCATATTTTTTAAAGCGGAAAAGTGTAATTTAAAACAGGGATGTTTAAACAGTATATACTCTTATTTCTTTTTTGCCTAGTACGAATGCTAAGCAATTAGAGAACGTTTTTATGTAGAGAAATATTGTGGGAGAAGTACATTAATTTCTCTATTTATGGATATATGTTGTATTCAATTGCCTAATAAAATACTTACTTCTCCGCAAACTTGAGACTTTCTTCGTAGTAAATATAAATAGATTAACTTTTCTTCGTCTTATAATGCAAAAATAAAGAACTTTCCATTCAAATAGTGCTCAATGTCCTCATAACCTCAACACAATTTACATAAATCACTCAAAGATACATAATACTTCGTATCAGCTGTTTTTATTTTCCCATAAAAATGAAAATTCCAAACTTACATATGTACTCACATTGTGAAAATTTAATAACCACGTGAAACTCTGATACTTCACATGTGGAATTCGATACTAAGTAAACAAAAAAAAAGTACGTTTTATCCAATTTTTCTGTGTCAATTTATTTAATAACAGTTGAATGTCCGGTCATTTTTTACGCACCAGCAGTTCTCTCGCGCATCCTTTATTCGTGCGATCAAACAATTGTTTTTTTTTTTTTGTTTCTCAATGAAATTGTTAGCATTTTCTGTACTAACTATAAATATTTTCAATCAAACTTTTGCGAAACTAAATTTGTTTGAAATACGTAATTAAAAAAAAAAACATGAAAATATTTTTAACAATCAAAATTTTAAAACTGCACGTTATTCTATGCCTCTTTTAATTGATGAAATGGCACGGGATCAATATTAGTTAGATATAAAGGAAGTTTAAAGATCCAATTAGTTTCGAAGGAATGAAGGAATGCTCTGATCATTTATCCCTTTAAAAACATTAAGTCTAGGTAATTAAGTTAAAATTTCCTAATGAATTACAAAAAAAATGGGAGCAAGACGCTTTCTTTATTTCTCGTTTCTAACCACAGTAAAGTATATCATAATCTGAGCACTCTGCTTTTAATTTTCTTGCCAACAGGACTTCTCAAAAAGGTAGATTTCCCAGAAATCAGAACGATAAAAACATTCTTTTTTACATTCTCATCAGAGAAGGTATTAGATTTGTAGGAGCAGTAGGACATGTAAATGTATGGTCAGCCAGTGGTAGGAGTCAATGTTTAGTCAGAAAAAATGCTGACTCGGAATTTGCAAATGTTTACTGTTTATCGCACGATTTATTGTTTTTTTTTTTTAATTCCGCTTGGCTCCATCATGCTGGAGAACAATGGCTCAAAACCGACTTGGAGTCAACTTGTAGTTATCATTTATAAAAAAAGATAGTGAGCTTTGATGTTCAGTCACTCGGATATAAATATTAGAACATTATAGGTAAATAATTTGACCTCGATTTGACCTCATTATCGGAATAGACTGAAAGTGTGTTGATTGATGATCGGGAAGAAGAACAGCAGTAATCCAGGTATATATCATATGTATGGTCAGCCAGTGGTAAGGGTCAATGTTTAGTCAGAAAAAAATACTGAATTAACAGCGGTGATATCTTTTTATAGAGAGATAGGGTAAGAGCACCAATTGTTGGCACCTTCGCCTATTGTTGGCACCCCTCTTTAATTTGTTTAAAACAATAGAAAAATGCAAATATTTAACGTAATCTATTCGAGATACTATAATATAATATGAGCAAAATATGATAAAAATTTTCATTTTCCTGTTGTTTAAATCAAATTAGAAGGGGGCGCCAATAATAGGTGAACGTGCCAACAATTGGTGCTCTTACCCCATAATTTTATTCAAAATAGAAAAAAGTTGTCACGACCTTATCAGTTTCCTTTTTAAATGGGATTCAATAGAGGATTTTCTGCACGGATACCAATCACAGCGAAAAATTTGAATCCTTTAGGTATTCTATGACTTTACTTTCGGTAGCGGTTGTCATTCACTCTGAAAATCGAGTCTACTTAAAATGCTTTACAGCGCTTGGGTTCTCGTCTACTGTACGTGATGTAGCAAATGAACACTGGTGGGGTTGTACTATTGAAGTGGAAACTAAACTTTCGATTAGGACAGCGTCACGAGCTGCAATGGAGTGAGGTGTGGATTATGCAATTTTGCAGCATATGGAAAGGCGACACATTGTGAGATTATTGTAAAGGTTCTTGCAGAGGGTCTACATAGCGCCGGAGGCGTGTCAGCGTCTCTGAGGCGCCACAAGACGCACTGCTGCTGTAACTTCCAAATGCAACGGGGATCTTCCCGTTTTGGATTTGCTTCCTTCTTACTTCTTACTGCATAGCGTTACCTTCGCGATTTATTAAGAGAATGCTGTTTACTTCATGCTCTACAGTTATTGATTTAATTTTATAATGTTGGATCTATTAATTACGTTTCATAAATTCGAAAGAGAAATAAAATATACAAATTTTTATTTCCCACGAATAAAGGTTCATATTTGTTTTAATGAGTCCTTACGGATTAACTAATTTTAATTATGCATGAATATGATTTGAATAATGTTGTTATAATTTTATTAAAATAAAAAAGGGGTAACTTTGAATATTGTTATCAATTTCTAAAATAAATAGAATATCGATACTGAAGCTGTCCAGAAATAAAGGTATTGACTTTTCACCACAAGCAATTATAAGCAAAGCTTCGTTTCATAAATATTATCACGTTTCTGTGGACAAAGAGCACTTTAAATAAAATTGTCCTTCTACTCTCTCAAGAAGTTGCAACAAAAATGTATTTTATATATCATAACTGTTGCTCTTAAACCTAATAATAATATTAATTTTAAAAAGTTCAATGCGTGAGGAATTATAGCGGTGTATTGTATGAAGAATTGAATGATGGCGTTGAATTAAGGATCTCAAGACGGGAAATCAAGGAACAAACCTAAAGGGAACTGTTGGTAGCTTTCTTTTCGTTGGAAAACTCATGAGTCACACGTGTTACAAAATTGTTAGTTTGTTTGAAATATGGACTATGATCTGTGCAATGATGAACCGATTTACATCGGTAACTATTGTGATATGAACAAAAAATATGATAAAGCTGTGAGGAAAATATTGTTTAGAATAATAGGTGAATGTTTCGAATCTCGGAAATCATAGAAGAACAATATTCCGAAACGATCCATTGAATTGCTCACGCCAGTCAATTTTTCTATGGCGCACCTGCTTGATTCTATTATCCACTTCGCGGCTTGTCACCTAATGGATGAGTTGCAATTTTATATTATCTCTTGAAGATACTTCTAGTGAAGACCCAATTTATATATTTGAATTTCGTGAATACGAAATTTATTTCTGTTGTCAGCGAATGATTGTTTAATGTTGAATGATTGTTAATCTTTAAATAATTTATCTGAATGATATTGTATTTTTTTGTTTGTGCGTATGGCGTATTGATTTTGGCCTTTTAACAGAGAATTATGTATTCTCAATAATCTTTTTCCATCGTATTCTGATATTTTTCAATTTCTAAGTTTAAATTCTTGTGTAGGTACTAGAAGTAAAGTTTTATTAGAAATGAATGTCATTACTGTTTTAGTCGGGCAGAAAAAGTAAATATTTGAGTTGGCTGAATTAAAATCTGCGAGAACAGAGTTCGTAGTGGTTAGTAAACGATGTGGTTGCATGCAAACGGCAGATGTACTTTCTTTATTATATATCATAACGATATGGCTGCATGCCGAGTAAACCTCCTCTATTAAAAAGTTTTGCTTTTACACAACAAGAATCACTAAAAGCTTCTTTAATGGATAATTGAAAAACAATGAGTAAATTAGAGTTAAGTCTAATACCAAGATTTCAAGACCAACAAATAAAGGCAATTCTCCATAACGAGGTAACTTTTAATACCAGTAACTTTTTTCTTTGCTTCTTTATTTATGTACAAGCCCCTAATTAATGTATTCTTGAACTATTTGAATTCTTTAAAAATGTCTTTGATTAGAGTAATAGATTTATTACAACATTATTCGATCTATTCCAAAAACATAGAGAGGGGTCTCAATATGGCTCAATGTTTTTGGTTAGTGTAGTTTTGATTCTTGAAAGAAAGGCGGTGGCGATGACATCTTTTTATAATATAGAGAGATATCTAGAGCCATTAAATGAGAATATTTTGCAGTGATGATAGCAACACTCGGAATTACGAGACAAGAATCTGCACTTCGACTTTAATTATTGGCACAAATCAGTCGCTTTTTGACAGCGGATAGCCATCGAACGTTTCATATATCACAGTCCCATATATCGGACTTCCATATAAACAAGATATGTTTGTCCTACCTATAATACTTCGGGATGAAATGGTGCTATCTATTTTAAATAGAGAAATTTAAAGGGAGAAAAATTTCTATATCTGCGGATTTTTTATCAAGGATAGATCCTGTTAAAGGTTTGAAAGAAATTTCTTTCCAGCTCTTTTATATCTCAATCGAATATAACAAAACTGGAAAGCAATGTATATTGTACAATTGTTGACTGAAGTAGGTTAGAAGGGGATATAAATTATAATTGATCAATCGAGAACCTTATGCATCAAAAAACATGGACATTTAACAAAAACGAGGCAAATTTTACACAAATCTAATACCTTCTCTGATGAGAATATAAAAAAGGATTTGTGAGTGAGTGGCTATAAGGCTAAACTAAAAGAACACTCTTTAGTGTATTAATATTTAATGCATGAAAACAAGAGAGTATTGCACGTCACATAAGTACCGTAATGGAAGTTTGTATTCATTCTGGGGACAAAACTTAACTATTCTCGCTACACTACTTTCCATTACCGCAGTACTCCCGACGCGCATGCCTTAAATGTACAGGAAACCCCGAAATATGCGAGACATATTCAACTTAATGTGTTTTGAATTATTTTTTTGAAATAAAAAACAAGAGAACAAGGTTTGATTAAAAAATTCACACTGTGATATTAGTGATTTCGTAAGATCAATTTTGTCTCGAAATAAATTATTCTGCCTTATTTATACTTGAAGAGAACTTATTAAATTTTAATGAATCCACATTAGTGAGATTTTATATTTAATTCAGTAATAGGAATAATCAACGATAAATTAGCATGAATTATACCTTATTTCGGTTAATTAATAAGGACTATTTTCCGTTTTACCTTAATTCAATTTTCGCTTGACTAAAATCGATATTCAGAGCTGTTAATTCATATTAGAAAAGCTTGACTTAGCTTGACTGCGCCATGTCGGTAAACAGCGACCTCGTTAACGATAGGGACCTAGTTAAATCAATTTATAATTAAACACAAATATTGCAAATAATTCACGTCCACTTATCGCGACATTCCTAACACTTTCAAAGCATGAACGCAAACTCTAAACAAGCATGTTTTAAAATGAGTAATTATACCAGATGGAATGCTTGCACCTCATTCAAAAATGTCATTCTTTCTTCATTTCACTCTAAGCTACAGTTACTAACTATTCTATAAAAATGTTAGTTTATAAAAATGTTAGACTATAAAAATGTGAAATTGTATACTAAATCTAATACAGAGTTTGCCAACAATGTCGGACATAATTAGAATTTACTGTCAATTGTAAGACAATTATTTTTACGAGCTACTTTCAATATATTTTATAAGTATAATAACAAGAAATTTCTGTGAAATAGAATCACAATGTAAAATAGAAACTTTTATACCCAACAGAATAAATAACCAGCAGTTAACTCGTAAAACAAGGACTTGAAATAAATCTCGTGAGAGCGTTCTTCCTGTTTCAGTTGTCAGCTGTCAACAGCTGAAATGCGTCGGAAGTTGCTTTTCATACGTGAAAATTATTTACAGTTATGTGAGAGAGTCGATATTTCAACTTTCTAAAATTAATGAGCCATTAGTGTGAGAATCTTATAATTTATCAGTAAAGTTGTAACCATAAACTGAAAATTTTAGGAAATTATTAACAAAAAAGCAAGAAAACCGTAATTGACATTCTTGAACTAGATACTTCGAGTGTCGTTATGAAATTTTCGCTTCCGTGAATCCTAGAGATGCAATTAGTGGCGACGCGCTGCGTAGCAATTTTGGACGCATCCAAGTTGCTTCTGCTGCTTTGCATTAATCATAGTGAGGCACTTGGTCTACTCAAACTCATCTTTCTATTTACTTCATACATCTTGTAGTTCTTACCAGATTGGATTAACAGTTTAATTAACAAAAACTACTGTATTTCCTTTTTTCATATATAAAATACAAACGTCCAATATCATCAATCTATTCATTCCCTTCGTCGAGCAACTCATCGCAGCAAAAATGCTTTCTATATCAAATAATTGGAATACCTCAAGCCTGGTTTCCAATTAATATTTAAAAACACGCACATTCATCAGCACAATTTTAAAAGCTAAGAGAACTCATTCTAGAATGAAATAAAAAACCTTCATATGCCAGAATTAATTCTATATCCACTGAAACTGGAGACATTTGAAATTAAAGTTGCAGCGTCACTTGATCAAAACCTGTCGATTACCACAGAAAATGTATCAGGAATTGGATTAAGTCATAGATGAATCGAGCTGATTAGGTACGAGGAACGAATCCATCACCCTTTGAGTTAAAAGATCGGGAAGTAAAGTGATGGAGCACAACGTTAAAGATGGATATCTACAATTTCGGGAGTGCACTTAACATCATTTATTTTCACATGGAAATACTAAAAGCAAATAATGAAACTCTCGACAAAATTCAGAATGCACATTACTGATAACAAAACAGTACAAAAGGATAGGTCATCATATATATATATTATCTCCATAGACTGGAGGTGTATTGCCTCGAAGGTATATTTCTACAATAATATAGAAAATTAATCTACAGAATCAAAATTGTATGGCCTGAAAGCTAGTGTTCCAGAAGAACAAACACTTCCTTTTGATCACGCGTTCTCTCCACTGCATGCAAATTTACACCATTTGAAAAAGAGAATCTACACGTAAGCAAAATATACGCATTCATATTTTTCGAAGCGCAAAGGCAATAGAGAATATACACATCTATAACTATTCGGCCGAAGTTGAAAAATACTATGGACCAACTCTTTCAGAATGCAAAAGCTTTTGATCGCCTCTTTGTTTGTCATGCACTGAATGGCAGTTTGGATGGATGGATTACTGTGCATTCTACCGTACGATTTCTATCTGGCTATAGCATTCAACCAGCCATTCAATTATAAGCTAAAGTCGTCAATTGCTGTTTCTTTGTCTTTCGCATTTTTGAAACTAATACAAAGGTGAAATATCCGAAATGAGGGCATATTTCAATAAATCTGGAAAATGTTCACGCTATGAAACTCGAGTCCAAAATATGTTTCCTCTTTTATCTCCATGAATCAGATCATCTAGCAGCGTTGCGTGATATTAAAATTAAATCTATTATCTTTATTAAATTTTTATTAAATAAAATCAAATTGATCATAATAAGGGATCAAAAGGGATTTCAAGTAAGTTCGAAAGATTTCCAAAATTGTTTGTTATAGGAAACTGCAAAATATTTATTGGTGATGTCTCATTGGTTATGTTTCATTCGAAAAAATGCTGATAACATGATGAAAGTGCACGTATAACTTTACTGTATGTCGAAAGTACTCAAGACACTTGAGGTAGCACGCGGAGGATGGCAACGGGAGGAAATTCTCCCTCTGTCCTCGATGTAACCAAACTTCAGTTACAGAGAATCTCGAAACGCACCACTTAGTCTACGTGATCTGTAGTTAAGTTGACTGGATGATATAATGAGGTTAGCAGGGAATGTAAGGACAGGCTTTCAGCCAGATTCGCGATGCCTATACAAACCCCATTCCTATTTCCGATTGCTATTTCCTCTACTAATTTACTTGTAACTTTTTAAAACGTGTTCCTACATCTTTTACGTCTCATTTCATAAAAATTTTAGTCTTTCCTTTCCAATCAGGAGAGTAGGTACTTTCCGATGTAAGAAAATATTTGTAGATTGGACATTAAGTCTCTGTTGTTCAGATTAAATTGCTTACTGAAGTTAAGGCTGAAATATGTGCTCTACAATGGTGTTTCTGTCGCTAGCATTTGAACAAAACTATCATACATCGCTGAGAATAAGACGCATCTGCCTTTAATGGCTGCATATTCTCCATGAAAACAAAGGGGATTCCTATTTGGATTTCTATATTTATTTCCATCCGTAAATAGACTCGTAGAGAGTTTAGGACTCTACACCGCTATTCCATGTCGACCTGAACCAGAGGCACCTGCATCACAAGCTTCAATTGAGGCACTTCCTTCTGTCTACTAGAATGTTGATGTCGCTACTAGACGCAAAGTTACTTCTCGCAAATTACGTTTGTCAACAAGAGCTAATTGCCTCCAGCAATATTGGTCGTATATGAAGCGACTCATAATTAGCGTGATGGAACCCTAGCGAATTGAATTATTTGGCCGCTACCTATAAACACACGAGAAATTCTCCATCTAACTTGCATGCATTTGTCTACTTTTGATAAATCTTTCACTTAGAAACATTGATACATACAGGGTCAATTAATGAACTAATTCATTATGTATTTGTCTAGGAATTGACAATTTCTCTGAGTCTAAATAGAAAATCTAGATGTAGACTTGCAAAGGAGTTAAAAAGGTATGTGGAAGAAAATAATGGTTCGAGAAATGTGTCTTAAGTATCCTACAGTTTACTGTATTGCTTTATTTATTCCTGAAATTTCGCGTCAACGATCTCTTCGTGGCAGGTACGTATTCCTCTTTTTACATACAACTCTATATCTATCCACCTAAGGGTTTCACAAATGCGTAAATTTAACGTCCGCAAGAAATGCAAACACGAACTGCAATTATTGTAGAAAAATATTTTCTCGGTAGCACGCGAAGAAGTGATTTAAATCACGTGAGTTTGTGAAAGAGGGTTGGAAATAACTAGACACAAAGTGAAATCAGTTCATTGCTGTAAGGGACAATAAGCCAATGACTATATAACGGAAATAATTGGTTAACCGAGAACTAGAATCCTGCACGATACACGCCAATTCTTAAGGGATCTTTAGAAATTTAAAAACACTAAAAGATTTTCAACAATTTCAAGGGATTTCGAAAGAATTGAAAAGAGTTTCAGGATATCTAAGTGATTTCACAAAATTGTTGCGAGATTTTGGAATTTCCTTCCAATTGTTGAAAAATGTAAGAAAAATCGGCAGGCTATCTGAAGTTGGCCACGCGGGAGCAAAAATTCTTATTCGGACATGAAGTACTGCATGGCGATTCGAGCTCGTTTACCCGTTGATACGGAAAAGCTGCAGGATCTGGCGAGGGAGCCAAAATACCTAACCACCACAAGCCAGGATCTTGATTCCTGTAGCTCGTTAAACTTTCCCCAACCCTTCTAGCACATGCCAAGTGGGCACGTTAGCTAGGAATGGCAATCTATACATGGTTCACTGGAATTTCTGATAGGTCTGGAAGGGCATGAACTGTTTTGTTCAAGGCAATTAAAACAGTTGAATTTTCTTTAAAAAAAGTTTTAATGGACTTGACTTTCTTATCACGACTTACTGAATGAGCTGTTAATTCGACCGGTGAAAAGGCTTGCATTAAAAAGTATTGACAAATTTTATCCCTTTTTTGTTCCCGCGTTTTAATCTCTCTAACGATGCAAATTATTTCTTACAATTAGACTGAATTCCTTTCTATACCCAACCTCGAGAAAATTTTTGTGAATACTTTTGAATACGGTTGGAAATAAACACAAGTGCTTAAATAAGTTAGATTGTAAAGGTATTTTATGGTGCATTTTGCTGATAATGAAGATGTTTAGATGCGGTCAAGAAGTCATACTTCGTCACGGCAGATAATTAAGGAACCGTAATTTAGATAATTTAGACCGTCCTCTAACTAATGTGAACGTGAAAGTTGAAAGGTACATTGAATACGTTTCTACTGACTGGAACTGCATACTCGTAATTTCAAAACTTCCGTTAACTCGCACAAGTGCAATTAGAATTGTTAAAGTTTCTGTTGAAATTATAGGTAAAAGGCACTCATAATGAAAGTTCCCGAAATTTTTCGATATAGATTTTAAAATTAAAAGTTTAAAATCTGTAGGCTCTGATGATTACAAATATCTAAAAATTTCCTTTAAAAAAGTGTTCTAGTAAAGTTATAAAATACTGCAGTTACACATCTGGATCCATTTTAGTAAATTCTAAATTGCCAGTTACCTTATACCTACCTGAGATAAATCGATTTCTTTCTCAAAGAGTACTGGAAGGATCGATTCGGTAATAGAAATAAATTAGCTTGAGCAGGGATAAATTGCCGGTATCGGGAGGGATTCTAGAGTTCCGGGTCGATTCTAGAACCCGATCCGGAAGCTGGCCGGTTTCAATTCTGAAACAGGTAGTGAACTAAAGCTTGCACCCTTGAGAGTTCGCTTGCTCTCTTGTGTTACTGTATACCGTCTCCAAAGCGCGATCTATCGCCCCATTGACCGCCTCTCCATTATCGGGCTAGTAATACGGTAACCAGGCGACCACCCTTACTAACCCACGTTCGCTTTTGTTGGTTTATCGAGACACTGAGCTGGTAACGGAAAGACTTGGGGTCAAACCTTCATCGTTTGTATTCATTTCTCCACAGGAGCTCAGCTCGAATCTTTCTTTCTAAATATATAATTTTTGGAAGGCTTATTACATTATTCCATTGATCGTTAAAATTGAGAACACAAAATATTTCCAGCACTTTCAATAACTTCGCTTCTTGTAAAGATTTATATTCTTTGACATTCTATGAAATCTCTTCAAATGTTTCTAAATTCTCGGAATATCCAGAAATTCCATAAAATTACGTGATATCTTTTAAATTCTTCGAAATTCCTTTAAATTCCTGAAAATTCCATGAAATCTCTTTGGAATCTGTCAAAACTCCCTAAAATTCCTAGAAATTCCATATCTGAAAACTTCTAAAATTGAAAAATATCTGGGAAATCTTGGGTAATCTTTTCAAATCCTTTAAAATTTCTCGAAATTCTCATAAATTCTTATAAATTCCTTAACGTCAATAATTTCGTTTCTTGTAAAGATTTATATACTGCACAAGAATGAAAACTTCATACTAAAATATATATCATCATAACTCTTAAACTAGATGTATGTAATAATAACAGCACTACGCTGCTGTGCAAACTCAGCAGAGATAAATTTTTACAACTCTTTAACGGGTAAAGCACACATTTTTCCTAGGTCGTTTAATTTTATTTACTCTAATAAAAAAATACGAACATAACGGAATAATGAAAAGAGTTATCGGGTATCTTCGATCTTTGAGTAAATGATTTTTTTCGTGGGTTTATATACTCTGTGGCTGCTAGTTCCAAAACAACGATAGAAATAATATAATATTTATCCGTGGGGCCTGGATCATGAAATGTAATCGTTTTGTAGAATATTAATCCATAAACGGAATGTTATTACAATAAATTCTTTATTTATTTCATAAACTGAAATGTCAATATCGTGGCATCAGCGGTTGCTAACTTTTATAGAAAAAACATTAGCCTCATCACTTACGGCTCGTAAAAAATGAAAAACGGCAATCGTAATCACACCGCATCGGCTATACTCTTGAAACAGTTGTGGCGAGACATTAGCGCTTTGATAAATGATATTCGAACATATCGAATCGTTAAGTACATTCAAAGCATTATTTGAATTCTGTATTAACAATTATCTCGTGTATAAGCTGGGAATACTTTTATCGTGACATTATTTTCGGCTCCTAATAAAAACTCAATATCTTGCAGGTGTTTATTTACATTGCAACACAATATAAAGCAAAGGAACATTCCTTCTTATTATTCCATCTTTTTCAATTTTAAATCAGCTTTCGATAAACTATAGATTAGCTTATTATCTCTGTAAGCTAGAGGATTTTCCGCCTCACGCTCCTCGATATCAGCCAATATTTCACTCTCGGTTGCTTCAGTGATTTTTTTCCCTTTTCCGTAAAACGTTTCTTCCGTGTAAATACAGTCCTTTTGTCTGATGGTTCCATGAATCTGTCAGAAAAATGAGATGCTTTTAGTTTTTTCTTTTTGGTATATTACAACTGGTACTGGAAAAAATTACCTTGTCCCATATGAAGCAATTAAATCCGAAGTTTACGTGGAAGTACTGATGGTGATTGTCATGAAAAATGGCGTCAGGTTGCCAGGGCTGCCACCAGTAGGACTTAAAATTGATCCCAGAATGATCAATAATTCCATGATAGTAATTGTACATTGCTATTATACAGTATGGAACTAGAATAGAATATTTAAGAATATTTATTTACATACAACATTACGAATATTAAACGCGGGCTACAACGCGCGGGAAGCATTGAACGGACAATTATTAATAATAATCAAATACAAGAAGGAAACAAACTTGCAAACGAGCAAACCAACAAAACGTACAGCAGCTGGACATACGTGACTCTTTCTACTGATATTTGATATTAAGTAGTGTGAAACTATTATGGTCAGACGCTGGTCCATCTCAAAAAATGAATGAGCTTTTCTATTTAACTGATGAATGGGAAGGATCAATGATATTTAGCATTTATATACAAATTTCATGCTTCACGTAGGTTTGCGCAAGCGTGATTGACACGTGAACACCAAATCGACTTGCAAGGGACACAGAAGTATCGGTTTGTTTTCAGTTGAGTAGGTGGTACCAGTGGCACGTGCAAGGACTTTCAGGGAAGTACCTCGTCAAAATCAGAATAAAAGACCCGTAGGGATTCTTGAATGAGATAACACGGTGGTAAAATATCGAGTTCTTGCGCCCGCCATGTAAAATAGTACCTATCCGTGGGCTACGAAGTCTAGATATTTCATCCACGACGTCTTATTGGATTCGTTCTCGACTCGCAGAAAATTCAAATTAGAGACTTTGCAAGCAAACTGAAGAAAAAGAAGCATGCAGACGGGTTAGTGATTTCTCTATCCTATTTGCGATAGATTAAAGTTTGATCACCATCAGTGACACGTAAACTGATTTTACGAGGTCATTAGCCTTAAGTGCATGGAAACACGGACCGAATAAATGTGATGCTCGTCAAGCAACTTCTATGATCGTTTAATTTAAATGAAGAGCTGGTGCCACAAAATAATTGAACTCAGGAAATCTGATCGGACGAGATTCATAAATAATCTATATGTCTTGACATAATTACCTTAAAATTCCTTAAAATATCCTGAAATCTCTTAAAATCTCGGGTAACGCCGGGTAAATTTCTACTAGTGTTATAAAATAAAAAACTTACCCCAATGTAACGGAATCAAAAAGAGCGGCAAAACCATGGTTGTCTGGATGTGTAAAATTTCCACGGGATGAATGGCAGTGACAGAGAATGCCGTCGGTTGCTTGTACTTGTGGTGCAGCTTGTGGAAATTCTTGTACAACCAGGGTGTGTGATATAAGCGATGCAACCAATACGTGAGGTAATCCTGTAGAATGAAAAAAAAAATCAGTCAAATGCGCTCTTCTCTGGCAGTTAATAGAGAAGACAAATGCTTTCAATCGGAAATATGGAAAACCGCCAAGCTGTTGGACGACTTGTCTTTAGAGTCAAAAGGAGAATCTGCGAGCATTTTCCTAGACCGGGAACAAGTTCTTCGAAGGTAAACGAAAGCACAAATCACTTTGGAAACTTTTGTGGTCATAAGTAGCAACCTCGTCCAGTCTGCAGCATAAGTTTGCGCATGTGGAATAGCTTATAGACCGTGACCACCCATGGAGTATATCTTGGGAGAACAGTTATGTTAGAAACTTCACAAAGAATTGCCGTGAGAGAAAAAGCGAAGGCTAATCTTTCTCTGGATACTTCCAAACATTCGACGTATTCTTAAAACTCCATATAATAATTAAAAATCCTTTGAAATTTCACAAAAATCCTTAAAATCACATGAAACTCTCTGAAATCCCTAATTTTCAAAAAAAAACTTTCCAGTTCTAAAATTAGTATCTTCATCAAGCTGAGCAAATTGAGCTTTGACCTACGAAAGCAAATTACAGACTAACAAATAAAGGTTACTGTAAACCGGATGTACTTTTATTACCGGACTTGTTCGCAGTTGCGATTTACAGGGCGTTGAAGGGAAACACCAACGTGGGTTACATGATTGGATTACATGCCGTGAACGTGTTAGGTCGTCGACAAATGTGAGAGAGACATGAGAAGACAATATCCGTGGCATATCAAGTTTTACAAGCTTACTATGGCCACTGAAATGAATCTTCTGCTTTGAATTTCCAAATTCTTTCTGTGCTTATGTGTACTTTTTAAATTTATAACATAAATCTGGAATGTCTACCACTGTTTTGTTACTCAATTTATGGTCAACTCAATGGCGAAGGATTTTAATAATGAAATGAAAACAATGGATAAGAAGGATTTTTTCAAACATTTGTAGTGAATTGTGCAAAGAGCAATTTAAATTTCATAGAAATTGGTTCCTGTATGTGACATAGAAAACGTGTGCCCAATAAGCACTCTTTCGAAAAGGATTCAACCACCTGTTAATTACTTTGAGCGAGTCGACGCCGAAATTGGATACGAGGGGCAGTAACAGCTGCGTAAAACTGCGATTCATTCAAATGGCTCACTCAAAATTATTCTACCAAAATGAAGCATTACTCCACCCCTAAAGTCTTTAAAGAAAATCAAATTATCCTATCATTATGATTAGTACTTACAAACGGCACATTATTTAGCAACAGAGATAATAACTTTGGGTTTTAGTAACTATACGAGGTGTGTAAATTAAGTAATGAGACTGTTTTTATCCAATTTTTTAATTCAAATAAAATTACAATTCCACGTTCCAGCACTGCTATAAGGAATGGAAGAACCATCTCCAGCGCTGTGTGGCTTTCCAAGGTAGTTACTTTGAAGGAGACAATGTGGAATTGTAATTTTATTTGAATAAAAGAATTGAAAAAAAAAACAGTAATTACTTAATTTACACACCTCGTATATGCTATAGTGAGCCTAGAATCTAATTTAATTATACTTCGTGTTAATCTAGCACATCGTACCGTCTGGCAAAAGCCTGTAATTAATATGGGTATAAAAGAACCCTGACCGCTCCAAGCACTTGACTTTGTATGCTCTTTCCGCTCCTGACCTTCTCTCAGCTTTTGTCGATATTAAATTTTGAAGAAGGAATTTTAAATGAAATATATATTTTAGTTGTATTTGAATAAATATAATTATTGGTAATAATAATGCTCAATGTCATCTTAATACATCGTTACACCACTTTTATTAGAGAGGAATTGCAAGAGGATTTTAAGAATTTTGATGGAGGTAAATGGCCTAGTTTTAGTGAAAAATATTTATTATTGCAAAAGTAAAGTTGGTAAAACTAAATTACTCTTACGTAAAGTATTGAAAAGTATATATTGATTTTGAAAACTGAAATCATCAATAATGAATAGTTTCCCCGGTGTGAATAAATACATATGAAGGCTTGTTTATTAAAAATCAGGGATACTCATGTTTGCTTTAATGCACCTCTCACTTTTTCAAAGAACTATTCATATGAATCAGCCTTGTTTACACATATCTGGACACCACCGAGCACATATATTTCATGTACGAATTGTAAACGCAAATGAACTGCCTTCTAACACAACTTCATGAATTCTCGATCGAAACAACCGAGTAGGTACAGAAATGGCTGGCGCAATAAATATTTAGCTATTTCACCGTGCTCAGTCGCCGTACCAAATCGAAATTGACTTTTACTAATTCCCAGCACTCGTTGGAAAACGAATTTCTATTCGAACAGAACTATGCAAAGATACAAATTTAAAGGCTGAAATAGGAGAGGCATTGATACAAATTAGAAACAGAATCCGTTGAATAAAAATTACCAAAATGGACATCAATATAAATCACAAGAATATGATTTTACAAAATCGTCATCTAATAGGACAACTCTAACAATATAAAGATATTTTCCTCAAATATTAATCCTTTAAGGACCAAGCTTAAAACCCGTTGAATAAAAATTATGGAAAAATTCAGGAATAATGTATGATCATTTTCTGATCGATTTTTGCAATAAAAACTTATTTTAATTTTTTTTATTTTCTCGGTTTCTATTCAGTATACGATAACTTATAACCACCTTACGAGATGCGGAATAGTGCACTTTGATCTAATCCATGTATTTGTTTTGCGGAATTCTAAGCTTGTTACAAGAAAATCAAGAAAATCGAAAATAGTGAATGTTGCTCAACTGCAACATTGGTCCTTAAAGGGTTAATACAAATGACAAATAGACAGTCAATGTAGATTCAGATACGTGTGCAATTAGAACAATAAATTGAAAGATGCGATTGACGTACTCAATGAGGCAAGCGAAGTTGTTGAGAAACGTGTGTCAGACTACATTCTGGTATTTCACGTAGCGTCTTTTGCAAACAACTCACGTACAAAAGGAAATCACAACAGAGACGAGGCGCATGGACTTGCTCCACTTGAACGATTCAGATGGGAATAGCGTCGACGTCGACTGTCGACTCAACATTGGCATGCCCAAACAGGAATGATATCAAATGTAAAGGAGTAAATTAAGTTAATTAAAGACCCGTTATTAGTGTGTCAAAAAAAGCTAACTGTCCAGTTGTTAAATTTAAACATCCATTTTTCTCAGTGCAGTCGACTTGTGAGTTCATCAATTGTTGAATGAAGCTTGATATTGCTGTCGCAACAATGATGCAAAGTCACTAACTTATCAGAAGAATATATCCTGAAGCCGGAATCCGCATACAAGTTACATCTGTAGAAAACGCTCGGGGACACGGTTTTCTCAGGAAGAAGAAAAATAGAGAATCTCATGTTGCAAAAGTTGTCTGGGAAATTCTTCGGTTTCCGCCGTCGTGCTCTCTTTCCCCCATAGAGACTCCCCAGATCCGACCGACTTTCAAAGCGTAAAGTCAAAGTCGGGGTAACAGAGAACAGCATGTGTAAAGAAGCGTGTTTTCTCACGCCTTTTCAACTTCCTGATATTTCTCTAAAGGGGTGACATTCAAAATCTGACAATGAAACTCCGCATATCAACCCACAGTGCAACCATATTTCGATCAGTCATAATAAAATCTAACACATTTTTATAGAAATTTGATTTTTTTTAGCAGTATTATACGCTAAATTTTTTGAGATTACCAAATTTAAAGGGATTTCAAGGGCTTTTACGAAACTTATTGGGATTTTATAAAATTTTGAGGCTGTCACATAGTTCACTATCCAAGATATTAAGGTTGAATATAATACGCTAATAAAGTTGAATACGAAAAAACATAAGTATCACTGCGAACCAACTTTATGGTACGAACGAATGAAGAAACGGAATTATTAACATTATTATATGTAATACTGTAATATTCTGAAACGTTAGGCCGTATCTTGAGCTCACAAATTTCGCAGAAATGACACTTTCTATGGAGACATGAGTATTTGTGTAGGCTGTGCTATACAGCTACCACACACTGGCTTTGTTCCTTGGTTTTTGTGGTGATAAACATTTTTTTTCATGTCAGAACGGTGATAGATTTTCATGTACTCGTTTGCAGAATCGAAAACTCTGTAAATCCAAGCGACAATGCTTCTAAGCGAACAATGCAGTAAAATGGATGTGGTCAGACGGCTAAGGGGCGACCCATGCAAGGTCGGTGCTTATTTATCGTCAGTGATATCTCGCTTTCACGCGTATATCTCGACGCGGATCGGGAGGGAAAGATTCAAGTGTGCCTGCCCTGCATAACGACCGAACAAATCTTGATCAACGATCCGTGAAGGAACGGAAGCCTTGTTCCGTAAACTGTTTCTCAAGAGTCTGCTATCACCCAACCCACTCACGACTTGTCAAGGTAGTTCGATGCACAAAGCGACCATCATTATCTATTGTTAATCGATCCTTCGTAGTCAAAACGAAACCAAACTTTGCAAGATAACACTTTGAGGGAAAACTAACATCAATTCTTGAACACCAGTTGGAGTTTTTCTCCCTCGGTTAAACTTTTCCCGTTTCGAGTTTAATCTTCCCATTAAAAGACCTCCGTTTTCTTTGTGAGTGTCATCGAACTTTTGACTCAATCTTTCTATGATTACGAAGTGTACTTTTGAAATTTAAAAGGTTTGAATAAAAAAGTAAGAAAATAGACTTACCATGTATATAAATACAACGGGCCATTGTAAAAACCACCAGTACCATGTATATTCGTCAAATGAATAGTAAACTTTGCTAGGTCCACCGTTGTAAATGTAGGTAGCGAGAAACGCTGTCCATGTGCTGGTCAATAATAAGCTGAAGCTTCCTAAGATGATTTCATGTCTTTCCAGTTCGGGAGATAACCACTTTTTTGGCTGACATTTCCACTCTTCAGCTTTATCATGTTGATGAACGTAGAAGTACCACTAGAATTGAAGTAGTACATGAAGCACATTAAGTAGCACGTCAAGTAACGCATGAAGTGCTTTAACCACAAGTTGTGTAAGAGACATCGAAAGTTGAACAAATAAGCAAGGCCGTAAAACATTGAAGATAAAATAAGTCTTATTTTTCTATAATAAAATTTATATATATATATATTTCAAATTTAATAGGTGTATGTTGTTTTTCAATGGAACTAAGACGATAAGTATTTTACCAATTTCGACAAAAATTTGTTGACAAAGTTATCAATATTTGAATTTTAAAAACTAATAAACTGAAAACGTTATCAAATAATGGTCAAAATATTTCTTTAGAGTGTGATATTTTTTAAACTAAACTTTCAGAATTTCACTTTAAATCTCTTTATAAATTTCTTCAAGTAAAGAATAAAGAAGAATATTTCATTCTTTTAAACGTATCAAAGTCTTTATAAACTGATTCACGTTCCAGTCCAAAGAGGCGACAGATAGCGTAATTAATTTGAAACATGAATCTGATAAAATGTATAAAATAAGGCCCTATAGAACCTCGTTACGATATGATGACGAGTTTTAATCAAAACGATCATTATAGAAAATTACATACCCGCGAAGAGTAATTGAAAGTTCATTTTAATCAATTTTGTACGCTATAAATGCTTATTACTAAAACAAGAGGTGCTACAGTTGATTGCAATGCACACTGCACATGTCATCGCTTTATCAATTGATACTTTTTGTGATTTTCAGTGTCGAAAACTGATAGACTGGAATTTATGGCATTAACATAGTCAGATACAAGACAATAGTTGTCAAATGGCTTGTGCGACAGTAATCGGCTTGGAACAGATGCGATATGCATACCTCTCAGTGAATTTGAGTGATTCGGCTATTGTGTGATTGCTCATATTATTCAACTGTATTGTGTAAAAGCAGTTAACTTACGAGTCACATTATTTGATTAAAGTTCAATCTTATTTAGATATAACAATTTCATATATAATAATGCATGGCTTTCCAAGTGAGATATTTGAATTGATTATAGTTAAGATTTTATAACAAGTTTGGTAAAATATCAATATATAGTTGAAAAATGATCAAAAGTTGAATCAAGCGAGTTTAGAAGCTGCATATCGATCCTTCAAAAAAGTGTATCGATTAATTCTATTTGCACATATCTGTAAGGAATGAGGATGCTTACGTGCAGAAACCCGCCGATAGTAAAGTACATGGAATACGAGATGGTGGAAGCCAACAACCAGATGAAGTAGAGGTTCTGAAGATAAAAGCTCTCCAGGGAAAGCTCAACCCAGTTGATCGAGGATGACGTGGCGTTGCTCGATATGCTGTCATTTTGTGCAGTGTATCCGAAATGCCTCGCAAAGTGCACGAACACCAAGAGCCATTCACCTGGGGTACAAAAATGTTTTATGTCTGTGATCCTATATTTCTGAATGTAGTAATCGTAACCAAATCTACATCCTTGTTTTTACTACATAGCTCCTATGTATAGGGTGAGATAATAAAATCCTCGCGGATTTATTACCTATACAATACTATATTGTATATCATATTCTAGATGATAATTTTAATTTAGTTAGTAATCTTTTAATAATTTTATATAATATTACTATTATGAAACAGTAAATGGCGAGTTATCAAATTTTTATAGTCTTAATTATTGTACATATTACTCTGAGAATAACGTTTTCATCTTTTATTCTTAAAAACTTGATTCCACGCTGACCATAAAACCTTTTCACGAGGCAATTTACTGGCGAATGCTGTCTCCATAAAACGCTCATAATATTTTGTCAATGGTAAGTCTCGGTAGTCTCTCCACGTAATGCAAGATCAGAATCACGAAATATGGATTCGTTGACTCGCCTCTCGTAAAAAATTAGTGTCATCAAGTCGCATCATGTCAGTCATAAAGGAACACTTACATGATACAAACAAAATTTTTCTTATCTTTTCTTGAAGGGGATAAGTGAGTCAGTAATCATATTTCGTATAAGTATAAAAGAATAATACTTCGTTGACAAGAGGTGAGAAATGATGCAGAGGTGTTTGGGATTATCTTAGCTTACCTCTCATAGTAGCACCAAGAAGAAAAATTGCACAGGTTGCGATGGATGTTGCAACAAATTTCGGAAGGGTTGACCAGATTTTTTCAATTCTGTCATTATATTTCTCCATCCATGTCACTGCCATGGGATCAAAGAGAGCCTTTTTTTCGGCCTGAGACCCCATGGCTATCTTATTTTTCACTAATTTTTCATCTTCTAATTTAGTTTCGTCCCGAGCCTTTTTCTTAACTGGCATGTCTGGTGAACCTCTTGAAAGCAACTGATTAATTGTTCACATATTATCTACATCCAATTGAAAAAATTACCCATATCTCCTCCCAAATTGTATACTTAAACTTGAGAAAAATATAAGATAAGAACTAGATATTAGGATATGACGCATTGTCAATTATAAACGGACAGTCGCTAAAAACGAGATCGAGATGCACAGTAAACGTTTTTCATAGCACTGCGCATGAAACAGTTACAATTACATATATTTTTTGTAAAATTTAGTATTTTCACTAGTAAAAATTCTCAATATCACACGTTTGTCTCTAAATTGCAATGTATTTTAGATAAAATTGATATTCTAGGTTTCACCATGTAGCTTCAAAAATACGAATATTCCGAAGTGTGCAAGGTCCATGCTAAATCAATCATTTCTTTATCAAAGGCAAGTATTGCATTTTCCATACACATTTTTGGCTTTGCTTTGCCCCTTCGAAATGTTTCGGAAACGAAACACTTTGAAATCTTAGGAAAAATATCTTAAAAATCAAGAAAAAGAAAAATTTTCTGGATCCACTAACTTAGAAATTGACCTCGACATTAGCACACTGATGAATTTCCGATATTATCAGCCGAATAAAATTCCGAAGTGGCTACTTATCATTATGAATAAATATTCACGTAACTAGACTTTCTTATCTTCTTATCGGCTTTATTGGCTCATCGATTATCTTCGCTCCCTTATTTGATGAGGCTGTATCTAAGTCCACCTTGGTCATACAAATTCCTTAAAATCGCAATTCCTTAAATCACTTAAACTCTCTTAGTTAAAATTCTTTAAAGTCTCTATGAAATCCCTTTAAATACTTTTAAGATTCATTGAAATTCCTGAAAGTCTCTTGAAATATCTTCAAATTCCGTGCAACGCGGGGTAAATTTCTGCTAGTAACATATCAATATAGAAAATTATTCTAGACCTTCACCAATAAGAAATTTATAATAATTTTATGAGAGTTCAAAAGAAATTTTTCTTTAAAAAAAAACCTATCAATTAAATCGGATCAAAACTGCAGCGGCTTCCCGCTGATTTTCATGAGATACTTAGCGTCCTATACTCTTCAGCGATGAAATATCAGAATTTGTTTTTTTTACTGCACGTTCTCCTTAAAATTGAATCAGTCAGATTCCACTGATTCTCAATGACCCTTTTCTCACGATTGCAATCAGTGAAAATCCACAGAGAAATTTCATTGATTTTTCACTGACCGAAATCATGAAAAAAGAGTCACTGAAAATCAATGGTATTTGACAGTGAAACTAGAAAAATGTCTAGTAAAAAATTCTGATTATTTTTACCAAAAATTTTTGTTACATTTACCAGAAAAGCTGATTAAAATAATCAGAAGATGGTCAACGAAAAACTTATAATTTAACTAGAATTTATAGTAAGGGCATATTTAAAACTATTTTCTTGTTAATATATTCAGAATTCTGGTTATTCTAATCAGAACTTTTGTGAAGTGCATTTAATAATGATAATCATCGATTATTATTTAAAAAGTTTGTTTCTATAATTTTTATTTGTACTATAAGTAGATAAGGTAGATTTCTGATCTTGCTCAGAAACAAGTAATGTAAGATCTTACCTTTAGATGGTAATATGTATAAAACTAGGTACCATAAGGTACCTACTCTTATCGGCAGTCAATTTTAGACCTTACCTTTGGGTGGTAACTTGCCTCTTGTAATATGATACCTAATAGTATCAACAGTAAACTTAAGATTGAGTTGAGGCTACAAAACTTGAAATAAAATAAAATATACTATCAAATCTTTTGGACTGTGTTTAAAAATACTTCCTGCCAACAACTAATATAAACAATAAAATATAAAATTATAGCATTGAATTTAATATTCTAATTTAATTGCATCTTGTTAAAGAATTCAACATTCTTCCAAAATTATGTATTTAGACACGGGTTCCGAATAATATGAGAAGAAAGCCGAAATGACTATATAATTACATCAAGTCTGAGAACTCGATTAACATAAAGATTAACATATCGTTAATATTGAAGTCCGCTGACTTTTTACATATTTATAAGACCCTAATTATATCATACTGACGGCGTTCATTTTATGTTATTATGGCCTATCAATAAAAATGATTGCCTTATTATCATGACTAATAGCGAATTTACAATATAGCTGACGCGGTGAATGTGATCAGCTCAGCAGGGTGCTGTCGCTTTTAGTTGCGCATATTTCAGGCATCCTACACGAGCACGACAAACATCTTAAGTATACCCTGTATACATATTATGTTCATCTAAGATTACACCAAATCCCCTTTTGCATCTGGAAGACATTTTTTTAATGTAGAATTTATATACTTTAAGCTGAAAGTTCTTCGAACCAACAAAAAGTCCTGCGTATAAATATTCATGAAGTCTTATGCCTACCTTTTTCTACAAAATATTTTTTAAAGTCTATTTATTTATGTAGCGAAATTTCTTTAGTCTTTCATCTAGCAAAAGATATCTTTGAAGTTGACCAATTAGTTAAAAGTTTCTCTCTCTCTCTCTCTTCAAGATGTAATATTTAACTATAAATGGGAGGTCAATCATGTAACTTTCCCATTTTCCCAGTTTGCTTTTTGATGCTAAATTTTTTGCAATGTAAAGCATTTTTAAGAAGAGCAATGTATGTAAGTAGGTGTCAAAAAGAAGGAAAATGCTCGGGGCGAGCTTAGGCTCGCGTGGAAAATGTATATGAGTGAATCTAAAACGTCCGTGCATACTCGCATGATTTATGACGGATGTGAATAACTAAATGAAAGGTTTATCCACATAAAAAGCGCGCACATACACATCGACACGCCAGCTTCCAGCGGTGTAAAAGATTTACGATAATGGTGGAGATACGGACTGGTGATTTATTGTCGAGCGATCGAACGAAACGAAGGCTCGTTAGTTAGTCCTGAGTTAGGTAGTCGATATGATGTCAGCCGCAATTCGTTTCGTTGCCTAATTATAAAAGCGCCTATGGAACTGCGTCGGCGTCTTTTCAACATTTGAGGCGGCGCACCACCGCGGACCCCCGTGCAGATTTTATAAATTATTCAACTCTCCCGTTCAGCTCAGTGCTTGCGATATATAACCTGCCTTCACGAGAACTAAAGGATGAGTAAAGGGTAAACATGAAAAAGTTTTATTCACTGTCAAGAGTCTTTCGCCGCCAACGCTATTATTAATAATATATCAGATATTAATTAACACGATTCAAAATTCGGAATACAAAAGCTTGGTTCTATGCATTACACTATCGTTCTATTTACATTTCTTAGAATCATTTATATGCTGCTACTTTTTTGGGTAATTGGATTCCATAAATTTTAAAGGATTTTATTTATTACACAAAGCATTCAGTTTGTAGCTGATGACAAATATTACACAGGTATATTTTTGGGATTTGGTCCAACTATTATATATGTTATATCTTTTCATGAGGGTTTCATTGATGACTGTAAGCTTTTGTTCCTATTTCAGAGATACTGTCTGTAATTTTTCATGCAATATAACTTGTATTTTAAGTATAGGTTTGCCTATAAAATCATGGTGACAGAAAAATGACACTTTTCGTGGATATGCCCATATACGTAACCTGGTGCTCATATTGAATTTAATGGCAGCACATGGAGGTGGTTGCTCACTCCCGATCTCTAACAGTTACAGCTATCATATAAATTACCTAGACACTGTCGTCGTTTATAAAATCACCAGCCGAGATTATCATTGCCCTCGCTGTCCTGTGTAATGTATCTTTTTCACTTTTTATACAGCTAATCAGGATAAGCCTAAGGACATTAACGTAATTCTAGGGTAGATATACACGGTTGCAGAGTAGCAATTACGATAGTTTTTATTTTTGAAAAACGTGATTACACTCTTTCTAAAAATCATAATCATCATGCAATTAAGTATAATGATATATACATATCTAGTATCTGTAAATGTTATGCAATATAAACTTAAGATTGTAGTGCAATAAAACTAAGAAATTATTCTTATTAAACAAGTACCATAATTTCGAGCATGCAGAAAATGTTAAGTTTCATAATTAAGTATAATTTAATACCTTGCTAATTGATACTTTTACTTGTAAAGGACTTTCAATTTTAGTGTAAAGCACCGTATGTGTATATTTCACAAGGAGAAAAATGATGTAATTATACTTTACAGCGGCATACTGCGCTGCTAATGTACATGTCATCCATTAAGCCTTTCTTGCGTTCTTATTATCAGTCATTTGTTCTTATGAACGGATACGTATATTATTGTAAATACATACCTTCATTCGTGCTTTTAGATTGGAAGCTACAAACTCACCGACACCATGTATAAATTACGATTCTTATCTCTTTGCGAGTCTACTCGCCGTTCGTATAATCTGCGGCCACCACTTGCGGTGCCATGTTAAGTCACGTGAGAAGTCCTATTTATTATTGGAGAGATACCTCCTTATTTATTAGCCATTAGGTTCAGTGGAAATTGAAAATTTAGAGATAAATAAAAGATTGTTCTGCTTTAAATAAGACGAATAAGTGCATTTAAAAAAGATTTACAGGAAAAGCTTGAAGAAAAAATCAAAGTTACCAGCATCTGATAAAGTTAGTAAATGTATCGTTAATTACAATGAATTGTTATGCTAATGAAAAATTATACATGAAATTAAGTGCGTTATTGACTCATAATCTCATATACTTATCAGTAATTTAATCTTTCATTGAAAAGTGACTTATACGCGTTCATAAAATAACGAACTGGTTGGTTCTGCTTGAATGTTGGTGCATGAAAAATCTTTGGAGTAAAGACATAAATCTGAAATGCCTTATATTATAGCGGCAATAAATTAATTGGTTTCAGTATATCTCGAGTTGTATATATATGGTATATATTTCAGTTGCTGCTGACAGCAAACATGGCCTCCATTTCATCGCGGCCTCGGGCCAGCTTAGCAACTTTGCTCAGCTCCTTTTTAGTGAATTGCTGAAGCATTATTAATCGCTTGATGTGGATTTCAACTCAACTTATTAGCAGAACTGACTCGACTGACATGACCCCGGGCCTCTTCTCTTATTCCTTGACATCTTAGCCAGGTGCCTGACGGTCTTGATGTTCGGATTACTGCAGATTTACACGCGAATTAACACAAAGCCGCAATTATTGCGTAAACCGTTAAAAGTTCGTTGAATCCAGTCCCTTTTAAACTAATTGGGAAAAAGAGAATTTATACGGTATTCAAACGTGAAACTTGAATTACATTTTATAAAAGAGTGCTTCCGATATGTGGGTAACGAATGAATAAAGAATATACACTGAGAAATTTTTACAAAAAAAAAAAAATAATGTTAGCCAAAGTACCTACGAAAGTAATTTAATTTATCCCAAGGGCTTTTTCATGCAATTCGCTCTGAAAAAAGGATCCATGAATTCTGACACATCATTGTATTACATATCCCTTCGGCAATATTCATCAAGCGTCCATGGATGCAAATGTTTTTTGATTTAAACTTCACAAATGGAGATTGTGAGTGACAGAGCATTAAAGAACGAATTATTTACACACACATTCAACAATTTTGTACCACCTTTATCAACATTTCCAATAAGCTTCGCGAAGTTGATCCCAGATAGCACCAGGCGTACTGCAGTCCGAGAAAAAACTGCAAGTACTCTTCGATTCAAGAAAATTTTATATGAATCGCTAAACTTTCAAAGTTGCCTAAAAATTCTTTAAATCTTGAAACTTATATAACCGTCGGTGATTCCACCGAAGAGGTTTTTCTGAAACTAATGACTTCCTTGGGCCTCTGAAAGTACTTGGCCAAAGTCCAGTATAGCGTTTACTCGAGTTCCTTAAATCTGGAAGTTTTAACGAGAAAAATGTTTTTGTGAGGGAAAACAGGAAATGATACCTATCACTATTAGTATTGCGAACTTTGTTTTGGCAAACAGCACTGCTTAATATTAAACAGCTAATTTGTGTTATGATAGAATCCTCAGATCCTATAAGTTATGTCTTTTAATAGATTGCAAGTGTGCGTGAAAATCTGTACAAAAACGATGCATTTCACGATCCATTTCATATAATTTCATTTCGTTCCCATTATTTCGATAATCCTATAAATGCGTGAGCGTGCAGACATATTGCTAGACCGATTACTCACACGCCAACGGCGCGTACCTGTCAGCAGCAGTAAGACTTATGTTACATTTGTACATAAGAAATTACAGTCAGCATGAAAATCGGAGGCAAATGGAAGCTTTCACAATTATTTTTTGAGCAATTTTTCTACTCTAAAGAAATTCAAGAAATCTAAACAGCTAATTTCCTCACGTTCTTCTGAAATTTCCGGTATCAACAGGAAGAGATGGGACACATGACAAGGTTAGAAGCAGAGCAGGATACGCATTCGCACTCTGTGCCCACGTATAACGGTGACAAGCGCGAAGATTTATGGCGCTATAAAATATCATTTGTATTTCGCGTCGCAGAGCAAGGACTTGATTAATGCACTGCCACATGCGCACAATGAATAACCGACGTGTTGTTATAGTGACATCAATCTGAAAGAAGCACACGGCGGCTTGATCTCCCGCGCCGCTGATAAATTGCGTAGATTGGACCCTTGGTGAGAGATACCGACTTCCTACGATTCAATCATTAAGCTTACACTCTCTCTTTCCATTGCCTCTCCCTCTTTCCTACATCTTTCCACGAGTTATCATATGTGCTCTCGAAATATGAGATACAGCATCCGATATTGAAAGAAGTTGTTCTGCTTGTAACCCTCAAGCAATGTTGGGAAGTAAGTCGTAAGAA
>JAUESH010000043.1:12125496-12138695 GCA_032275165.1 Synergus magnus | reverse complement strand
GAGATACAGCATCCGATATTGAAAGAAGTTGTTCTGCTTGTAACCCTCAAGCAATGTTGGGAAGTAAGTCGTAAGAAGAAGTATTCTTTGTATAGCGATATTTTAGAGCCTAAGTTAAATATATACGTTTTTTTAATATTTGGCAGCTCCACCTATAAATTATAAAAAAAAATACATAAAGTAATCTTTAATGATACAACTTTATTACCTCTCGGGTTTTAACGTAGTATTTTGTGAGGCGCTAAGTCTTACACAATCAATAAATCATCCACATTTTAATCTGAGAATTAATCCCTCATAATTATCTTCTCCTTCCCACATTATGATTCATTAGAGGGCACTTATTAAAAGCAGATTACATGCGTTCACTTTACAAGCTCCCATCTATCTTTTATCGCTTGTGCTACCATATAGTAAATTGGTTTCTCCCTCTTTCTCCTTTTTCAGGACACTGCTGATATTGTTCAAGCAATGGTGTCGAATGTTCAACTTCATGTATTTCAATTAATTTACATGTCCTCTTGCGGATTACCCCAAATAGATTGCAGAAGTGCATGAAACCTGCAAGTATCGGGACCAATTAATCACCCCTCATAATCGCCGAAAGTGCAACACTGTGGAATAAACTCAAGCGTCATGAACAATACGTTTTCCATCCCCCTTTGGGATCATCCATCACTTAGCAACGATGATTTTATGCGGAACAGGGACCCCAGCGTAACGTGGCGTAACGTAACTCGTTGTACACAATGTACAGGAACGATATTCATACATCATCGAGAACTATATGTATATGTATATAAATTTATATTTTCAACTGGGAAGAACTACTCCCAGGGCTGTCTTTAGTTCAAGATCATCACTAATAATTAAATAAACTTGGGTAAAATTGACTTAATTCCATTTAACTCTTTCCCGTGAAGTTCTTTAAAATCATTAAAAACGTCTTGAAATCTTATGAAAAACTGGAAACTTTTTTGAATTCTTTAAAAAAAATCCTTGAAATTCCTTAAAGTAAACTTAAAACTCTTAAAATCCTTTAAAACCCTTTTAAAATCCCTTGAAATTATTTATTAAAAACATAAAAAATATATCAAAATCTTTTTGATCTCAAAAGAAATCTTTAAAAATCGTTTGAAATTCGTATTTGAAATATTTTCTTTTTGAGAAGAATTTGTTTAATTTTTGTATGGCTTTCTAAGAAATTTAAAGGTAAAGTTTATATTGATAATATCCATTACTGATTGAACCATTTATAGTTGGGTGAAGTAGCTACAGCCCTGTGGAGTCCACTCGCCGATTGTCGTCAAATAGGTTTTCATGCTGAGAAAACGCCGCAGCAGGGACCCCCTTAGGAGTAGCGGAACATAAAGCGTTATGGGGTTACTTTATTGTTTATGGGCTGATTATGCGCGTAAATATTTCACCGGGGAGGTTGATTCGAAAAGTCCATGGACGAAAGAAGCTTCAAGAAGGGAGAGGGAATAGGATGGAGGTGCAGGGATTTACTCGTGCGAGGAACGAACGAACGCCCTTTATACGTCGTCGTCGTAATATATGACCGCTATAGATCACAATTACGTTTAATGGCGCTCACTCTTGTATTCCAGAGCAATATTACTTCTGGTTGTCGTTTCCCTACCCTGCGTAGGCTCTTCACGACCCTGTCTTCGGTTCTTGTATGCTAAACAGGAGGTAATGCTAGTTTGATTTACTTCACACCCACTTTAACTTTCTAAAGGGGACGCTACAATTCATCTCTTGATTGTCGTTCAATTACATGAAATTAGAGAGTGAGAGAGAGAGAGAGAAAGAGAAGTTGTCCAGATTTTTTATGTCTGTAGTATAAAAATATTCAGTGATTCATTTCCGTTAAGGTTCTTGAATGATCTTGATAGTTTGAAGGATGTACTTCCTCTATAATGTCAATATAAAAATGAATCAAATGGTGTACATACACAGTAATTTGTTTTTTACAAAGGGATGTTACGTATTAGGATTCCGTGAGCTCGTTTGACATCTGGACTGATCACACATGAAGTCGAACTTTAAGTTCCAACTTGACGAACCTGCAACAAGCCGAGCGATATAAGGTCATAAGGTGTGCGTGCGCTAAACTGAAAATAAACCGGCCATCTTTCGTGACGACGAGCAATACATCATTGCGACCAATTTACAATGGGACATTACTCTCGTGCGACACAATAGCTATCTCCAACCAACGATGCGTTATTACACGTATATGGCAACACAGCCGAGTGCGCAAACCCAACGATGGGAGACGAGTTTACACCACGGCGAACACGGGCAGCGTTCTGTAAACACAAGTTTCAAGTAGCCATTGTAGAGTCGCAACCGCGTTCTCTCGCTCAATTACTACAGTGCATAATACACTCACGCATGATTCACGCCCTGTTATATTATCATCATAGGACAAGCTTGAAAATTCTCAACAGAGTTGCATTTGTGGCTTTTATGGTCGGTTGAAGCAAAAGATGAGTATGATGATAATCATATATATGTACCACATATATGTTCCATGTTGTATGTTAATTCAAAACAATATGAAAATTTAAGTGTAAATTTCGTCTAGTTATTAATTACGTGCAAGGTTGAAGTGGAAAAAACGAACCGTTATTAATTTGCATTAGTTTAATAGGCACGACGTACTGTGGGGAGAATAAGGTCACGCCAGAAAGTGAGTAATGAACGCGGTTTATCTCCGTGGAGTAACTAGCGGTGTTCGTGTAATGGGGGCATTCATCAACGCGATCTCGCATCGCCTTTCCGTTCACGTTTAAGAGTCTCTATGACCAAGCTGCACTAAACGACCCAACCACGTTCATCCTCTTGCTGCTAAATTCTTAATGTTCAATTGCTGTGATTGTTACAATATGAATAGAAAGATCCATTGAAAGATCTTTAAAGAAGAAACTCAGATCATTGGATACAACTAAAATCCTTCAGGGTTCATCAATTTTTGTAAGCAGTAAAGTTATACAAGAGATGATGCATTTTAGAATCATCCAATAGGATCTCCGTTATTTTTTTGTAAAATTTAATATTCCTCATTGCTTGTATGCCAGAAGATTTGGCTTATTTTTTATAGGAAAATAAAGACGAATTAAAGATTGGAAATCAGCGGAATTTCTTATTTCTTCTGAAAAATCAATCTTGAAAGTCCTCCTCATTCCGGGTGCGTCGTTGCGCCAGGGTGCAACGCACCAGTGCAGTTACGCTTGAAACACGCAACTCGAAAAGCAAGCCGTGTTATTACAGTCTTTTCGCAGTGTGTGCGCCTCTGTAATTATGATTTTATTTTTATGGACATAAATTATACAGGCCGCCTAGCTGTGTCATTATATGGCATTTTAATTCAAGGTTGTGGACATAATGGTAACTGCGGCATCGTCGCTCTTGGTCCTGAGTTATGCTCACCTGCCAGAGGGGGCACATAGCACTTATTCTTTGCTCCGCTTACGAACCGCCCATATACTCATCACTTTCGTTTCCTCACCTTCCTATGGCCACGACTCTCCCTTTCTTCATTATTTTCTTTTCTCTCCATATGTGTTTTGTATTGTAACAAGATCACTTGATTGGAAATTCAACTTTCGACAAAAATCACTCCTAAATTCAATAAATGCACAGGAATCCTCGAGCACATTCTTCCAGCGACGAAAAGACGGAATATATTTATGGCGAACATACGATTTTTGCAATAGTTGAATCCTATTTCGAGGCAGTGAATGTTTTTCGTCGCTTCTGATGATTGGTTTTATTTTCTCATTTCCAAAATAAATGTTTCACTCGTCGCTTTTATCCACCGACGAGAGCATTGATGGAATAACAAGAACGCGATCCATACGAAGATCGCCTTATTTTCTCCCCAGGGGCGAAAAACTCATCAAATTTAAGTATCTAGACATATGGCAGAGACACAGGGGCTGGATCATGAATTGTGTTTTGCAGGAGCAGCACCGTTGAAGACCTCGCAGTTTATAAGGTTGCCCCTTTTCGCGTGTCTGTGCATTAACCACGGGCAGAAAGACAAAGACACGGAGGAGAGGATTGAAAGCACTGCTTTTTCTTGACGAATGGGATGAGGATCAACACGTACAGTAGCCGTATAATACTCGATGTTCGCGACGAGCGGCTGTCAACCCGCCGCCGCGCCTTCAATCTCTTGTCTGGTTGCTGTCTGTCTGTCATTCCCTCGCTCGCTTGCTTGCTCGTTCATTCGTTCATTCGCCCATTCCATTTCGAACCCGACAGTTCTTTTTTTCCCCTGTCCGTGAATTTCCGGGACTCGTTGGCCCCAGCGTCGAACCTGCGAGCAAAAATATTTTGCCAATTCTCAATTCGCAACTCGTGACTCGCGCCTCACGCGGGTGGTCGGCTTTTTATCATGGCTCAAATCCGGTTTCAAGAATCTGCTGATTGTCGATTTCGTCGGTTAGACAAAATCCTGCAATCTGCAAAAATATGAAACATGCGCTGGAATGAGAACGAGGACGCGGACAAAATTTTAAAGACCCCCTTTTTATCCCTCGAAGTTGTTTCATTTTGTTTCATTGGCAGAACAATTTCAGTTATTTGAGAAAAAAGATCCCCTGAAATTACACTTTCTTAAATAAGGTCTAGACATTTTAAAACGGGTTAACATCTTTTTGCCGAAAAACCAAAATTCCGAATGTGAAAGAATGCCGAAACAATAATTTCCAAAAATTCAAATTCCCGAGAAATGCAAATTACTGAAATATCAAATTCGCGAATCAAAATAATATTATCGAAAATGTCCAGACGATTTTGTTACGTCTTATTACATGGGGCGGAGAGTGGCAAAAAATAGGGGAAAATGTATTACGTAATTAAGGCATAGCCTCTTATATCTTATATAATTAGATAACGAGTTGATGGCTATGAAAACAGAACGCAAAATTGGTTTGAAATACAAATTGACTTGATCAAAAGCTTTCAAATATCCACCAAGTCGGCGGCTCGTTCAAAACAGCAGCCAAAAGCTGGTGGAGCAGCAGCTGTTTGCATATCCGGTTTATGTTTCAATCCAGTTCCATCAATATGAATAAACACCGGTACGTGAGGTAGCGCGATGCGGCATTAATATGTATTGGCAATAAATCGATATCGATAATTAAAATCTGCGCAGGTAGGCACCTCGGGGTGCACGTTTATATAAAAGTTCAATTTGTTATATGTAACTGCGCGAGATGACTATAAATATTGCGTTACCCTTTTTAACTGGGATCGTAAATCCGAGTGATTTATGATCGTGTCGCTCGACCGTCGCTGCCAACTCGGTCCCTGCGTCAGGATTTCCAAGTCCTTTGCACTTCGAAGTATAGAACTATTTCCAATTGCTTATATTCCATCGATACAAATGATCAATCAATATGAATCTTTGAATTTTCATTCCAAATCGTAACTTCTGGACGTAAATTTCAGAGAATTGCCTTTTGATCCAAAGAATACAATAGTAAGATTTGTGTCCACAGTTTCCGACTTTGGCAGTTTCCTGTCTCAAGATAAATGGACCACTTCTGACCTTTCCATTCAATTCTTCAAAAGATTTCTATTTATTTAAGTTAATTGCTAAAAGAAGGTCAAAAGTTGATTAAGGCAAGCACGTCGAAAGTTAACAGCTGCTTAGATCAAATGAAAAATCACGACAGGCGGCAATATGTTGGGGGAAAGGTCTGAGGACTGCCAACAAATGGGTGCGAAAATACAACAAGCCGAAAACCTGCCGACCCGTCCTAATGACGCAATTCGTTCTCTTTTATGAGGCGCGTCACGTTACAAAGGACCATCATTTGTTCCTTGTATCCTAGATGGTAACGGATGTTAAAAATACCAACCTTTATAAACGAACAATTTTTTATAAGGACACTGAAGAAACTCTTAAACAAAGCATTTTCCCCCCAAAAATATACTAAGATATAAACTTGTAAAGAGACTTCTGAGTGATTAAAAAACGAATAAGGGCTAATAATCACGATTTATATAAGCTCAAATTAGAAAAGGGAGAATGGAACTTGTCATTTCAGATCCTATTTCAAGCTGGAATTACTGGAAATGAAATATGAGCATCATGGCGTAATATGTAGTTAAAGCCGGCTCGACTCGACTTTCAAAGATGAAAAAGTCGTCAAGTCCCGTTGAGTTTTTCGAGAGCCTTATTTGCAGAACCGAAGCGAATTTAAATGACCCCTTTTGCACTTCTTGAAACATCATGCAATTGCGTAACTGCATTTGAAGTCCTTCAAGCAATAATCACCAAAGGGAAATACGAATTTTCTGTGAAATACTTAAAGAACTTGAATTATTTTGATTATTTTAATTCTTTATTGCTTCCTCATAAAGTAGTAAGTTAATATATGGACAGAAACTCAAAAATTTCAGGAAATTTGTCATCGCAAAAAGGGGGATGAATCGAGAGGAAAGGTGAAGAAAAGAATCTGACAGTTGGGACACGTCCACGGTTGCCATGAGATAAAATAACTGTCGGAAGAGGAGGAAGAAAGTGTGAGCTAGTTGAGGGGGTGTGGGGGTGCGAGTGTGCATGGACGGGAAGTCGGTGTTAGCGTTCTCGTGCCAAGTGACGTACGATCCCGCGCAGCGTAACCAAGATATACGAGCACTTTTCCCGAAAAAGTGTTAAGGAATTATGCTTCACAGAGTAAATGAGATGTGTCTGCGCTGGGACATAGATCACCCAGACACCATCCATTCCCGCCACGACGCGCGGAAATAAATACGATCTTTTGCGGGCGCGAAGGAGACGCGACCAAGAGAGGTGCTTCAGCAAACCTCGAGTAGGAAGAGGACAGGAAAATCGTCTCCTGGCGGCCCGCATCCCGCAGCACATCTTTCTATCCGACACCCGGGGGATCCACGAGGCCATTTCTCTGCCCTGTTATACGCTCCTATATACCTATCTTCGTACCTACCCTCAGTAGGTACCTACAGCCGGCAAATAAATTGATCCATTACTCAACCGAGCAGTCATCTTCCTTCCTTCCTTCCGCTCTACTCCCTCGCAACCCCATCCAGCACGTTCCTACCCCCTCGACCTTTTCCGCGGCCGGGAATCCTGCCAGAGATTCGGAGGAGACCTCTTCGCACCCCCTTCGCGTTAAAATACATTTGTCGAGTCCCATAAATTTGCTCCTCCGCTCTTACGATCTCTCGCGAGAAATTATTTCACCGCTCTGGAAAATTATTTCAGTTTCTAAAGTGGGACTTTTGATTTCATATGCAATTTAATCAATGATATTTTAGAATGGGAAACCGAGTTAGAGTAAGCGGAATATTAAGAAATATTGTGTGTACATAATAATATTATGTTATACTTGGGAGCAGCGCCCCCTGCGCATGCCAACCCCTGCTTTTGGTTTTATTCGTGAATAATATTTATTTTTACAATGCTGCCTTTCAATTTAAACTAACTGTGAAGATGTATCAACTTTTGTGCTCATTCAATGAGCACTTTGCTTCCTGAACTTATTTTCCTTACATCACTTTAAAATGTGATAATTTGAAAAGTTGGATGGGAGGATGGATTTTAGTAGGAAATATATATGATGGGAGTGTTTCTTTGGAAAGAGGACTGGGATTTTTGTTGAAAAGGGGAATGGACTATTAGTTTGAAGAGGAAAGGCAATTTGGTTGAAAAATAGAAAGGGCTTTGGTTGGAAAGAGGAAGCATTACTCTTTGACCTGAACTTTTTATGATATAGAGATAACTACATCATTAAGAAAAATGTGCTATTTTTCGGACTCATAAAGGAACATATTCTGCTGTGTAAAGTCTAAAAACGTTGCAGACTTGGTGAATGTTTTCGTCGAAATGGCAGATTACGTCAGCCTAAATCGCGACTGCATGCAGCGACAAGGCAGACGTGAAGAGAAGGATAAATGATGGAAGAAGCTGCGTTAACGAGCTGTCATGATGGTGAATCGAGGATCGCTCACAACACCGCAGATCCATCTTGTCGCGACGATCAATTAATAAATGGCGAACTCGTCATTGCACTTGCAGTCGTACACTCGTCACATTGCGACTACATCGAAGCAGATCATCAATCTTCTCATTATAAATGCGATTCGCTGCTTTGCGGGCACGCGGGATAAATGACTTCACATTACGTTTGTAATTTCATTTTGTACTTAAAATGATCCTCCGCGCCGCTTCTGCGGCTCAAAGACAAATTACCCATTTGCATAATGCCGTTATTTATTAAGGAACGAGATATCCACGTATATACGTAAGTGTACAGGTAACATAAGTGCATCTGCGGAGATATGCATTTACATATATACTTTTGTATATTCATTATCCTCTTCCATTAAATCCGAAAAGAGAAGTTTTTCATTCATAAGCATTGCACTCTTTAGTTTTTGTGGACATTAGTACAAATACGTGTCAATAATCAGCAGATAAAAAATGTATATATATATATCTCAATGTCTTTATGTGTGTTCCGAATAGGCGTCCACACCCTTGAACCTATCGGAACAAAATTTTGCAGGGCATCACTTGAAATATCTTAAAAATCCGGGCAACGCCGGGTAAAGTATAAATTTTAATCAGAATTTATAGTCTTTTTTGAATTAAAAAAAAATTAGGGCAGCTCTAACGCTTTATTCTCTTGCGGAACCGTCGCAAGTTAAGAAGATATTTCTTTTAAACCCTCTAAAATATTGCTATTCACTGAATGAAAATATCAAGTTAAATGAGCCATTCAAAACCAATCTTTCTTTCCCAAAAACCGTGTCAAATCACGTGCAGATCCCTCTCTAGATTTCGAAGGGTCAACTGAAGTTATACATTTTTAATTTTCTGCTCGCTGTCACGGTCTCGCCTAACACGTCATTTTGAGCGATAAGTTTGATGGGTGTAGATCCGTCATGGTCTGCGAGCGCGGGAGTTGATTTATTTTACAATAAGCCCTATTGGGCTCGGAAAAGTAATCAACCGTGACGGATTGCAATGCCACCGCGAAGCAGCCAGCTGTCGTTAATGAATTTATCCGAATCGAGGCTTTACGACCATCTAATTCCACTTCACATTCAACAAAAGGTATCACACAAATCACTTCTATTTATAGGACTTTCTCGCCCTTGAGATTCTCAAATTTAAGACCGTGTCAAGGAAGCACTAGAATTTCATTAATTCTTATCCCATCTTGCCATCTTCATTAATGCTAATGAGCAAATGCAGTAAATACAAAGCTTGTAATAATTTGCCATTGCAGTGAGGCATCCCAACTATTAAAATAATCGTAAATTACGGTGGCGCAAGCGCGAACACGCATGCAAGACCCCCCACTTCGTTGGAACTAGTTGCGTTAGTGGTGTGTAACATTTTTTTTTTTTTGTTACAAAAGTAATCTAGCAAACGCAGTTTATATGTGACCGAGCGGTAACTTATATATCTTAGCAAGTAATATTGGTAGTAGTGATCTTAACTAACACTTAATTGGACGTTATTTATTGTTATATTATTCATGGCCTTCTGGCTATTCGCTATAATATCACTGTAATAACTCTGAGTGTATCACTTGAGATCCAAAAAGGCGTATGTGTAGTACGCAAACGCAGTAGTTACGCTCCTCTGATGCAATATATATTATCAGCGTTCATTAATTTTGGAAAACATAAATCGCTCGTAAATAGTCTACTATAGATATGATTATGATCACGCACTCAGTGAATTCCACTCGTAATGTAAATTTCTTACTCTATTGAGCAACAAGAACCTGCTCTGCTAAATTATTTTATTATTAATTTAATTGAACCTCTAATCAAAACATCAAGCTGAAAATTGAGGAAGATAAAATAGAGTAAAACGTTGGCAATCGGGCGATTAAAAATGAAAGACATTAAAAAGTTGCACTCTGCAAATAAGATATTAAAATATATGTTAAGATTTCACATCCATTTGTATCCAAGCATCAGACCACCCTGTAGTATATAATATATATTCTATCTTATCAATTTGCACATTCATTCAATTAACCCCAGGCACTTAATTCAATGAAACATGATCATAAAGTCCCAATAAAATAAAATGAAAATCGTTCGCATTTCGCAGAAAAAATATACAAGCGTGGGATTCGTGAATCTCTTGTTGAACGCAATCCTTCGTAAATTACAGGGGGTACGGAAGGTTTGTAATTACGCCACTGACTTGTGCATCCTATATACTATGTGCACGAGACAATAATAAGTTGTAATACCGGACATTATTCGAGCAATTTACATGCGGTATCGATGGACGCTTATAAGCCCGCAGAGTAAAGTTGGTACTTATGCTCCGTGCGTGTGGATATACTGACGTGGCTGTATAAATGATGCAAAGGTGAAAGCCCACCATCGTGAATGAAATACTTTATTTATGGACGTCGTACACAATTAATGGCGCCAATCGAAGTGCATTAACAAACCCACACTGCCAGTCTTTATTCGTATTGAGCATGCACAGTCTGGAGTTCTTTCAGCATGGATATACAGTCCCAGCCACATACAAGTCGATGCACTTACCGTTAACTCTTCCGAAAAAGGTTAACGCAATGCATGACCCTTCGCAGCCTAAGTTGCTATTCCTACAATAATTGTATATTCGCGAAACCCATAAATTTTATTAACTGTTAGAATTCTCAGTAATGATGTCAATAACAACAATTTATATGACAATTTATATCTTCAAGTAATGTTGATTTATTGAAGGAAATCATCTAAATCACATTATCCTATCATAAAAGAGAGATTGCGAAGTGCACTGAAAAAACTGTTATAGGTAGACGGTGCCTCCCAAATACTGTTTAAAAATTACGAACCCGAGCGCGTGCTTTAGCGCGCGGAGATGATTCCTATTTTTTAAATTTCCCGCGTCACCGCGTCACCTGTTATTGAACAATAAGGAATCGGGTCCACGCATTTCGAGATATTTCGATATCTTCGACTTTCGATGTGTATATCCTTTTTAGAATATTTTAAAAATTATCATAAACGTTATTTATTTTCAAAGGGGCACACATGGTGTTCTAGTTTACTAAAAGGTAGAAGCCGAACTTGAAAGACACTTCAAAGAGAAGTATGAAGGAATAATGTTAATGAATATTGTATAAAGAAATAGGCTATGGTTATAGCTGAAGCACTGGAGAAGTTATAGACAAAGGGAGTATTACAGGAATCATTTAAATATTTCATCATGTGGTAGAGAAGCTAGATAGAAAGGGTTGGAAGTATATGCCTTCTTTGTACAGAAATTGCCAGGCAATTTAAAATGGGGTTCTGACAAAGCCCTGGTCGGGATTTCTATTTTCAATAAACATATCTTAATACAATCAGGTTATTTACCAGTGAGAGCGTGATGCGCCTTGTGGGATCCTTGCCAGTTTTCCAGATCAGGACCACACTCGAACTAGGGCAAACTGTCCAGGGCCCACCAAAACCCCGTGGAAATTTCTGCACGAGTAAAATAACGATGGTGGAGTTGATCAATGTTCGTGAGAATAAGAAAAGATATAATGATTATACAATGTACATAGACTGGTAATGGTGAATTCCTGGTAATGACGTCAATCGAAACACTTTTGTTTGACAGAATAATATAGCAGTACTATAAGACTGTATGTCCTCGATGGTAACTTTGTTCTTGCGAAATATTGATTGATGAATAAGAAAATAACGTAGACCATGAATGAACCAATAAACAATGAGCGTTTCCTCAGGCGCCTAAGGAGAAAATATATCACTTCCTGCATGCAGCGCTTAACAACCCGTCACGTGCAGAAAACTGCGTTTACCTACACACAGTCTGCGATGCAGTCAGTCAACGTTTGTTGAGTGCTGCCGAGAAGGTGTTGGAACGAGAAGTCTGCACGCGATAAGGGAAAAGGAAAAGGTATTAGTGTAGTGCCAGCGACGGCGTGTATATTTGCCATGTCATCCTTCCGACACCCGGACAGGTGCAATAAGACTTAATACTCGTCGTAGAAATGCTAACGCTTCACCTATCGTGATGGGATCGTGGCTTACCAAATGTACTGGCGATTTTACAAAGATTTTTTTAAACTGTTGGTGTTTGGAACGAGACCTTTTTACTTCATAAAGATGGTTAATGGATATGTCTTTCTGGATATCTTTAGCCTCTTGACGGAATTTAGGTGGGGAATTTGCTCCTTGAACTTCTCCACTTTGCAAGTTGTAGTAATCACAGTTGCACGAAAAGACGTGACGCCTGCATTTCATCTTCTCAGTTGATTCCCCGAAGTAGCGGTGGTGTCAGCAACTTCTCAAGAGCGAGAGACATCAGCGTTGTATGTAGTAGCATATTCTTCCCAGTATGATACCCTCCCGGCACTCCTACTTCATTCGCCAAATTATAGTTCGCTGCTATCCCCCAGCATATAAACTCACAATACTCATTAAAGTAAGTACGTATAATCCAATGTCTCGTTGGAAGGATCGTAACTCGTCCCAACTCGTCCACACGCTCTCTTCTTGTTCACTCTCTGTTTCCATACTTGGTATGTCGAAACTGGCTAATGTAGTCGACATATTGTCAATTTATCGCACCAGTTGCCCGAACGAAGTCCTTTTTCAATGATAAGCCGCGCTTCATGTCGCACTACTCTACACAATACATATTTAACCTCTGCCCGAGTAGAAATTTTGCCATGGCCCAGACCGGGGAGGCCCAGATCAGGGATGAAACACACGGCCCGACCGGGTCCAGATCTGGCAGCCCAACTTCCGATCGGGCCGGTTTCTACCCGGGTGCCGACATTTTCATGAACCCTTGGGATCGTGGAATAGTTGATTACACGATTGAAAACATAGTTGGGAAGTAATGCGTGAATATAGTATGTAGAAGTTGTCGGATGAAGAGGAAAGGCGAGAATGTAAGAGGGTTTAGTACGCAGTATGTGCTTGGGTGTGAATTAAAATTACCTGAGGGGTTGTGTGTGGCTTTTGTTAACTTTTTTCACAAGGATGAGAAATAAGCAAGATTCTCTATTCTCATTTCTATATGCTAAAAGTACACCAAATGCACCATAAATAAATCGTACCTACCAAAATGTAAAATTGTCAGCTCATTAGAGACAAGTTATAACACGATCAAAAAAGGGGAAGAAGAAAGAAAGAGACAATTGCAAAAACAATGCACA
>JAUESH010000043.1:12091236-12125396 GCA_032275165.1 Synergus magnus | reverse complement strand
GCTCATTAGAGACAAGTTATAACACGATCAAAAAAGGGGAAGAAGAAAGAAAGAGACAATTGCAAAAACAATGCACAGATAAACTGAAGATGACAAGATGACTACAGCTGCTTTAATATGTTTTTCAATTCTGATTTCAGTGATTGTAATGAAATAAGAAAAAGATTCTTTTCCATTAGTGTAATCTTTTCTATCTGTGCGACGATTCCGGTTCTGATTACCAGCAGTATAACTGGAACATTTAACACCAAACGCCCGCTCGTTACAGGATGATTAAAGGTCTGCAGATGAAATATTTCGTACACGCTGAACCTACGTATTTTTCGCGTCTGTGTCGCGAACAATTGTGAATAATGGCCTCGGTTTCACGGAGGCTTGACTTACGAGGAAAGCGGTGGTTTATCACGCGAGTACTCGACGGCTAAGCGTATTAGTCGATAAAGCTTACGAGCTACGGAAGTGGCACAGTGAGAAATGGGCTTTCCTTTGAAAGTCCTTTTGTCGCAAGTCTGCGTTAAATCAGAGGTTATGAAAAGCCTTCTATACTTGGATAGTAAATCTAAGCATCGATCCGTTAAACGCTGAAAATGAATGTCCTTCTAACTTCGTTACGAGAAGATATTAATTAAACATACTTCCAACCAATTTATTGCCTCTTATAGAAGCATATACGCTTCTTATTAAAAACAGTGAGAGAAAGACCAAATAGTTTGAAAAGTTTCTCAAAAATTCTTTCTCAAAAACTGGTTTCAATCATTACGAAATTATCTCGTAGCGATTAGTTTAATTTCGGCGAACAGTTTTGACCTTGATAAAGGAGACTTTTTATTCCTCTTAGTGACATTTTTATTGCTGCAATAATAATTATTGTCCGTTTTATGCTCGGGAATGTTTCATTGCCATTAATTTTCTTGGAATCGATTAGCACGCTATGCGCTTCAAGCGAGTAATTTATCGCGTAATACAAAGACGTGATTTGCCCGGACACATATTGCGCGTTCAATAAATTTTTGGCCTTCTTGCATTGCGCGAGTTTCAAGGCGCACAAATTACTGGCGTTCATCATTTGGAGTAGACTACACATCAATCTGTCACTCGCAGCCGAAACAGTGATGAAAAGACGAACGCTCACGCGGATAGGTATTACCTGGCGTAAAGCCAGTAATAGCCACAATGGATTTCACAGCCAACTAGGTTTAGTTCTTTCATGTGCGAAATTGTTATTGCATAACTGTCTAGTTTTTATCCTGAACTCGGTGCTATATTTCAAACAATATAATGGATAAAAAAATGATGTTTACTGTTTTATTGTATAGTTTTATTTTTAAAGCTTTAATTTATCTTTTCATTTTAAGGAGAGATCTATTGCACATCTACTGCTGAACGACGTGACCCTAGTGGGGTTAATCTTATAGGAGCGTCGCGACGCTCAGCTAATGGTTTTGCCAGGTTCCCCAGCCAAACGGCAGTCAGCGAGAATTCGTCGCGAGTGGGACTCGAGTGAGTGATTAAGTGAGTGCGGAGTGAGACCTATTTTTGAACACAGCAACAAACAGCCTCGTAGATCTCGTGACACATCGTTAGAGAGGCCCCAAAATACACTCAAAGCTAAAGTAGCCTGATAAACACCTAAGTTACGGTTTATTCCAAGAAATCACTAAACGTTGTCCACTTCGTGCAGAAATACTTGAAATTTCTACGTCCCAGCTTAATGGAATCCCTTCTTTCGGTTCACATGATTCTAATGAAACGGGGCGTTATTCTATCTAATAATTAAAATTACTATCTTTACAGATACATAATGACACGATTCCATCCTTCATCCTGGGCTCATTTTAAGCAGAATTTTGAGAGCTTTTAACTTACTTAAAAGAAAAAATGAATCTTTGACGTAATTAAATTTAAGAGAACTTAACCCATCATCGAAAAGCAAGTGAACTCACAATTCTAACCGGTAGTGTTCATAGATGTGCAAACTGAAGTTTCACGATTACCAAAATGTCTGGTACGTGTCCTCGAGGGATTTCCAAGGAAATGTCCTGCGGATGTCAGTGGCAAATGATCGCTGGGACCAGAGAAGGAAGGATTGCAAGGGAGCTAGGATTGTGCAGGATGTGGTGTAATCGTCCTCATCTGTATGCGAATCGAGTAGAGACACGGAGATCCGGTGCTTCAACTATTGCAGCAAATGGTCGCCTATATATACACCTCGCTCAACTACTTCTCTGCCGAAAGCAAAGCGATGGCACTTTGAATGAAATTTCTACTTCAGAACGTTATTTTATCCATTCAAATCACTATATTTCTGCCCCTATCATTGTACGTCGCTCTATTATTTCATTCTCGAGCTTTCACAATTACACATGATCCTACTTAAAGTACTGCCTTGCCTATATTTACACCTGAAAATCATTTAAAAATTCTTTCAAAATGAAATAAGTCTACGAACATTCATTCTCGACTAATCTGTGGCGTTTAGAGAATTGTGACTTCAGTGCAGGGTTGCCAGACGTGGCGATTTACCGCCATTCCGGCGATTTCATGCGCTTGTTGGCGACCACTTTTTCAAGTTTGGTGGGTGGTACCTATTCTGACGATTTTGAATTTGAGTTAGCTATTTTGTGTCGATTAGTGAAAAATTCATGAAAATATATCATGAGTATCTTTTAAAACGTATTTTTACACATGTAAATTAAATTACTAGAATGATTAAAAGTTGGAGACTATATTTTTAAATTGGCTCTTTTCTGGCGATATTTAAATTTCTAAAGTTGGCGATAATCTGGCGATTTCCAACCATAAAAATGGCGCTTTCAGTGCTCGGTCATCTGGCAACCCTGCTTCAGTGTAAGCTTAATAAGATACAATTCTCTTTAAAATATTTGAATTTTTATATAGTATCTACATTGTATTAGTCATAAAAAGTCTTTTCAGATGCTGTATAACATTCCTATTGCTCAATCAAGAATTACACCCAATAAAACATTATTTATGGCAGTTGCTCAAGACATCGTATAAGATGCGGGTGAAACAACTAATAAACTTACCTATTAAGGATTGCGTTAAAGTTTATCGCAATTTACGTGATGCAAGTCTCATAACTCACCTTCCTTAATTTAATGAAGTCATTTGAATAAATTAGACCCATTTAGCTATGACGGATTAATTTATATTGAGAATTATATGAAGAAAATTATAATCAGGAATGGAAAGACATGCATTTTTATGGGAACTGCATATTTTATAGAACAAGTTGGCATTTGTTGATACAATTATAATGATCGCTGAGTTACACTTTTATTTCAAAGTATATATAAATATCTATGATATAAACATTTTTTTTTTAAAAAGGGAAATGTTTGAATCCGTCTTGCCTGCATGACTTTACCCACTTGTGTTGCAACAAGCTTTCAAAGAATTCTTGCAAACGAGCGCTATTTGTAACGAACTTTATCGGTTCTCCAGATTTGCAGAATGAACACAGCCTGTGCCTTCTATATCAGACTTTTTTGTCGTGAGCTCCTCTTTCTGACAGTTATCGCTCCGTTTGTGGATATTCGATGAAATTACTGCGAGCAGCTGTGTCTTTTTTGGTCGTTGAGCCTCTCCTTCGAGAATTATTATGTTTAGGCACTCGATGCACCATGTCGGCGTATAAGCATAACCTTTGAGCCTGGGATTATATTTTTCTCGAAGCTAAGTGGCGGGGAACTAATGGTAAACACGACTCCTCGTCACTCTGAGGGAAAATTAATGTGCTGTATGTAACGGTTAATGGAGTGGAAAAAAGACAAGAGAGCGCGTGATAAATGATATCGGCGAGAGACGTGCTTTTGCAAAAAGATTATTTTTTGTGATCCTTCTTTTCGTCTTCTTTCTTGATTACAGGATCTCGGTAATTTTATTTTTAGCCACGTGAGTGACAACTGTTTTTTTCTTCTAATTATAATGCTACTAAGAAAATTATTTTTGGGTCAGACCAAGTTAATTTACCGTTAAAATTAATAGTGGAGATTAAGTAGATTTTATACAATGTTGGAAATTACTTGAATGCTAATTTAAATTGAAAAATATTCTCTTTTTAAAAGAACGTCCAGAATTCGATTTAATTTCTCTGGTACTAATTAAAATTAATTTGGAAGATCAATACGACTGGTAAAAGGCAGACTTTATTACACAACTCTTGGAATAAAAAGGATTGCGAATCGTTAAATAAGGCAATCACGAAACGTGCTCTCGTAACTTTCGAAGGCGAATAAAGTATCGAACTACTTCGGCAGGGATGGGAAAGGGCGATGATAAAAAATAGTCTATAATTGAATCGAACGTAATGGCCACTTCAGCCTAATGCTACTGCACTCGATTCTGTCGTGCTCATTTAATCGACGTCTCTCCTCGCCCTGGTAATAAATTAGCAAATCCCGTTACAGCGTTGAGAACCCTTCGTAAACTTTACCGTTTTCATTTATTATATGGTATGCGCCCGCATATCTTTTCTTTTTACTTTTCAATGTAGGCTAAATCACTTTGATATAAATTTCAGACGATAGTTCAAAAAGTTTCACATTTATTAGGATTGTATGGAAATTTAAGTAATTTTCAAGCATCTTGGCGAGATTTGATTGGATTTTCAGAAATTTGAGGGAATTAAAAAAAATCTGAATAATTATTTGATGATTGAAATAGCAGACTTGGAAACACAAGGAGGAATAAATTTGTGGAGGGAAGTTTCTCAAAGTAGGTAAAACGAACTAAAATATATGGTTGCTGGAACAGAGGCTTTTACTTTCCCGCGAAGAAGAGGCGAGAGCGATGTTTATCCCAATACGGAGGGTTTTAATCGTTTCATCGTTAAGCAAGGCGAAATTGGCGTACCGACTACAAAGTACGTTGGTAATGAGCAGCTTCATTTACATATCCCACTGTTACTATAGATTTTCTAAGAGCCTTTTCTCCGTCTCTTTACTTTCTGGCAAGCACTGCTACCTCTGTTAGAGTTGCATTGACTCTGCCAGGAACTTAACCCGCCAAGATTGCATTTAGTCAGGTCGTTATTGCTGGACTGGGACTAAAACAGTTGCGGGTGCGTAAATCATGAAGCGAATTTCTCTGGAATTCTCCACGGAATATCAATTTAGTTCTCTCGTCCGTTTCATCTCTATAAATAATACAATTCGGCTCACTAATTCCCATAGATTTCTAACATTGTTCTAAATAAGTTTCAGCATTTAAACGATACATGTTCGTAATTTGCCTAACGTGAAAAAAAAAATGTTGAATATCGTCCCCATGATTTAAAAATTTAATTCCTTGCGAGACATCTTTTTGTGAAATAAGATGCCAGCGGTCGGATCCGTACTAAGTACTTCAGGCTAAAATTTAGGGATTTAGGAGCCGATCTTTGTTTCAGCTGACGCCCTTAAATCGTAATAACGAGCGGCAGATCCAGTAAAAAAGTGACACGCGATGCGAGCTGTGGCAGAAGATGACATGCAGCCAGTCTCTCGAGACCCTCATCTCCTTCCGTTATTCATTCCTTCTCCTCCCTTATACTTTATACATACTCCTTTTCCTTTGACACCACATTTCTTTAAAGAAAATTGAGACAGGTATAACATTACATTTGTTTGTGCAACCCGAACTTAGAATGAGTGAGGTATTAACTTACTATGACTCCTTCAACTCCAGATCCTATTTGAAAGATCCTTTTTCAAATGGAAGAAAATATTAGATTATAAAAGACATATTTAAATATATCTTTGGATTTTAATGTGACGAATTAGAGATATTTCTACATTTTTGCATCGTACATTTCATGATGAATGCATATTCTATTACTGCTTTAAGGTCGGTGGTACACACTTTGCATTATGCACGACGCATAAAGTTCTCGACCAATTATAAGCCTCCATTTCCAATGGTGCACAAGAAGTGATTGGTCGAGAACCTTATACGTTGAGCATAATGCGTTATGCGTAAGTGTGTGCCACCGGCCTAAATCTTCTTTGGTATTGCTTTACATAGTATGAATATTCTTAATTTATGTGCATTCTACAATGAGCTACATTGCAGTAAATCACATCTTGCATATATATATATACATAAATGTGTATACATGTCTATAAGATATGTACTCGCTATATTTGTGTCGCGAAATCGTGACACTGCGCAATGACATCAACCGTGAAATTTTTCTAGCTCTTATACGTGCAGCTTTGAGTTATGACTGCGACTTGTCACAAGGTTGAAAGCACTTGGATTTCATGTGCTTTAACTGAGATATGCCCGACAGAGCGGTGAAACGTCCGTACCAGAATACATCGGAATTCATGTACGGATGTTTGAATTCGAGTTGGCACTTTCGCAGTCTGGCGAAAGTACGCGTAGCGATTTGCAAATACATTCCAAGATGCTGACAAAATGTGATTTACACTGATTGAAAACATTTTTCGATATGAATATGCACCACATAGTTTTAATACTTGAACACTATGTCATTCCTAACAAATTGACCGTCGTGAAGTTGGCTCCCTGACTACAAAATATTCAAATTTACTTTAATGGAATCGTTTGGTGGTAGTTTGCTGGTACTGTTTGGACAAGTTTTGACATTTGGTTGTCAAAATGGAAAAAGTTATCGATTTTGTAAATCCAAATTCACGTCGGTATCGAATTGGCTTTGCCAAATTGATTAAGTGAATAGAGAGATGCCCTTTTGATGTGCACTAAAACTTATTTGGCGTTATTGCCTGTGTTATGAGTCAGTGATTGTTAACGAATGAGGCAGGGCTTGTGATGGCAGTCATGATAGATGGGGGTGCGTTCCGTCAATATTTCTTCATGTCACGGTACTACTTTATCACTTGGATCGTTCATCATTCGCAATCACTTCCTTGCGCGTTCGAACTAATCCACAGCCTTCCATCAGTCTTATAGCCATTCCGTCTCATTTCATCACAATTCACCTGAAGCATCCAGTTGCAATTAATCTTCGATCTGGAACGACGCAATATGTCGAAAAATTCATCTACTTTTCAGCCAAAGGTCTGCCTTTTACTTTATAAAGAGTGCTTGGGATCTCGAAAATCACTTTTCATCATTTCCGGTCCCGAAATCTTAATTCAAGCCAGTGCATAGTTCCGACAACAGCGTGCACTCAGATTTTTATCACGAGTAAAGCACGCCGCTCGCGTAAAATATGGTGGCTTTTTCTTCGCTTCGGCTCGTAAGACGTACCGCCCAAGTTCAGAATTAGTGGGGCATTATTTACAGCCGGCTTTGTTTTTCAACGATATATTATGCCACTCGGCCCATTATATTTATATTCATAACCACGCGAGAACCGAGAATGGACGAAGCGGCCTGGAAGGCTGGGAATTATAGTCGAGTAGATTCGGGACGCAAACCAGCCGATTACGGATCTACTTGGAAAATAACTCAATATTGCCCAGGACTTGCGATAAAGAAATTACAGGTTGGTGAACGTGGCCTTTAACCCGTAATAGCACTTTATGGAGCCTTGCTTCAAAACTGACCCCTTGGCTATTCTCAAAAGATCTACGAGATAAATGCAACCTTATACTGCATCAGAGAAGAATATAGTCATCGAGCAAAAGTACTATTATAAAGTAAGCTCCTTGCATACTTTTAAGAATATTTACAATCATTATAACATGCTTGTGGAGGGACTGCTATATAAATATTGATCTCTCTAAGCATTTCTGAAGGTTGGAAACCACTTTACCAATCGAAAAAGATGGACACATCATTTCTTTAATAACTTAAATCATTGTTATCTGAAAAGCGGATTAAAAAAATTATGGAAGCAAAAATGGATTAAGAAGGTTACGGCAAAAACGGATTAAAAAAGAAATAAGAAAAACGAGGGTTATATCGTACATTTTAAAACAACTCTATGATAGAGCGATATATTAGAATATAATACGTTGTTTTGTCATAAAGTTACATTAAAATATACGATATATAATCTTCGATTTTATCAATCCTTGGAGCTAGATCAACATTTTCAACAGAATCTTCTATCGATGTTCTTTTGCGATTTGATTCCTCCAAATTTTAGATTACTATTTCGCTATCCGTCATTTTCACTGAATTTAGTTGACATGACGTTTATATACCAATAACTTGCACGAGGCATGACAATGCGTGAGACAATAAACATAAAAGAGAGAACGAAATTCTCAGTTTTTGAGAATGCTTCTCGAATGCTTGAAAATTGAGCAAGTTAATCGAGTATATGTCGTATCGTTATGCAAAACTATAAAAAATACTGTCTCCTTGATAAAAATCAATGGCACAAGTTTCGTCAAAATGAATAGACCAATCCTTTACGGGAAATGGATTTTCACGGTTCGCTGCCATCGATGATCCTGGCTCGGATGGCAAGGAAATACCATAGTTTCCGCAACTGACTTTTATCAGCATTAATGTTCTTAGCATACCCGCACATAGGTACATATGCAGATCAGCATACGTCGTATGTTATTTACAATTGGTGGCGATTTATGTCTCTGGGCCGGATGAGGGCAGGCAGGCAAGCGAACAGGGTGCGGGGCTGCCTTGCCAGCCAATTCCCGGCGGACTGCTTTATTTACGAGGATCATAAAGTACCGGGTACGGCCGCGTATATTGCGGCGTAAATATCAGCTTATGGAAATATAGAGCTCAATATATGCCAGCCTGGCCGTCTGCTTTTCTTCCCTTTTCCGACAGTGGTAGGCGACCTACGGGGTAGATTTCGTCGCGCGAGGTGACTCGTTACTCATAATTACACGCCACGCAGGCATCCGATTCAACGAAAATTCCGTAACCAGAAGTCACGAGTAAAACTAAGGACCGGGCCTGACGCCATTAGCAATTCCATCCGTCATCATTAACACAGATGTCCCGACACATATCATCCGACGAACGTAACATTAATCACAACGATCTGACGTAAATTTACGCCTGTGACGACTAGCTCAGCGACGAAACTCACGATACATTAATGGATGATGAATCGGAATTCTGTCTAGGAACTGATAAGCTAACTGACATGTACATATTGACAGCAATCTCGAAACGGTATTTACTCCCATGGATTTATCTGAGCGTTTGACACGTTTTCACATCACCTGCAGAAACACTAAATGAAACACGAAAAAAACTGAGGAAGAAGCTTTTCAAGAATTTTCTGACAAACGCATCTTGAAATAAAAAAAAAATAATTTTACCGTGTAGTGGTTTACGTTACCATAAATATTCCATTTTAACTGAAAGACATTCTCGAAATATGTTTCAATTTTAATGATATTGTTATACATGAAAATTGCATTGAATTTTTTTCATCACAAATGTTATGCTGGTATTAACCTCTTTTGATAGGAATACAATCAGCGCGAAAAAGTATGAATCACATTCTATTCTATATGGAAGAAAAAACTTGATGAATGTTGATGATTCTTCGAGATCAGAATCACATTGAATCATAAATTCTCATCTGCCATAAAAGTAACGATCAACTTAAGAAAACGGACCTGGAATGACCGAGGAGTGACCGTTTTGGACAAAACAATCATACTGAAAGTTTTATCCACAAAGTGCTCTACGTCGCAAAAAGGAGTAGTGGATCGGCTGAGAATGCGATGCTTTTTAGACTCGCTCGTCCACCCCTCGGCCGTCTTTCTGAAGCTGTCAGAAATTTAACTGCCGAGTAAAGTGTTTTTGACCACTCGTTGATGTGTTTACGAGAGTCAGCTGGCAATTAATCGGAATTTACGACACACCATCGCACGCTATGCTCCAAATGGATTAATTTTCGAGCGTGGCTAACCACGCCAAGAGTTTAGGTTTGGGCAGGACTGGTAGCCGTTGGCGATGACAACAATAATTCTGAAGAGCTGATGACGCTACCTTTCGTCGCAGCAAGAAATCACTCAAGATTGACTCAAACTGGCGATTACTAGTTTTTGCCGGATGCTTAAAAGTTTCCAACTTCTTTTTCCTCTTCCTTTACTGATGACCGAGCGCGAACACAAGAATTTCTTAATTCCATAGCTTGGTTTCAGGAAGTGCCCAGGATGATGCAATTGGTCGTATTTGTAAGACTTTTTATAATGAAGGCGTTTTACTTTACACAAACATAACTCCCTTTTAATATAAAAGTAATAGCTCAATTAGGGGCAATAAATTCATTCATTACCATATTAACCCCATAAAGAACTGTTAACGTTACAGTTAGTTGAGTGTAATAATTCTAGAATACATTAGTTCTGCCCAGCGGATTGCAAAGTAGCAACCATATTGTCTGAATTAACTTGCTTTGAGTCTTCACCGCGCCCTCATTTGTGTATAATTACACAAAACGTGCTTATTGCACACTGAGAGAAAATCATCATCAGAAGGAGCCTTGGAATATCCCTCCTTCCATCCTTCCGATATCGCACCATGTTCTTCAATCAATTTCAAGTACCTACGCCTCTTCCTTGATTTATTAGAGTCAGAAATTGTTAGCAATTGTTGGGCGGAGAGTCGAAGGATGCTCTAGAATGGGAAGGGGATTGTCCAACTGTTCGATGGGAGGCGTGAATGTGATTAACGCACCCTCTTTATCTCTACAGGAAGCCTCTTACAGACTTGAGATTCTGCAAAGTACGCCCACAATTCTCCGATTCTTTTAATAAAGGTCTCTTGACAATTAATGAGCAAGCGCGCCTCCCACCTCTTAGGTGCACTCATCTTTCACTTCCTCCTTCAGAAAGTTTTCATGTTATCCGAAGAAAAAAGAGTTCTAAAACAAGTGTCATAGGGAGAGACTTTATAGAGAAGAGGCGTTAATATATATTTAACGATAAATTTTTTTTTTTTCATTTGAAATAAAAAACAATATGGACAAAATGAATGAATGAATGAGTGACTCAATGAATCGTATAAAATCTATCGTATTTTATTATTATAAATGGACCGCAACAACTAAGCAACTCAAAGTTAGGATATGCGTGACTAAATCGTGTTTTTAATCAATAATTTGCCAGGCACACATGCAACTTAGAGGGCGGGAATCGCTTAAAGCGAAATTACGACTTCTCGACTTTCATCAATGTGCACCCGTGGGGCGTAACGACAGCACGACCAAGATATGAGAACGATTTCGCGGCAACGAATTGTAGAGGAAGAGAAAAGGGGGTGGCGAAGGGAGGAAGGAGATTACCGGAAAATTAGAGGTTACGCTAAGAGGCGAGAATCGAAGTAGCAGCGGCACCGGCGGTACCTCGTAACCAGAAGAGAGCACGAACTGAGGAGCGTGGGCCAGGGTCTGGGGCAGAAATTGCTTTTCCCCTATAAGGTACCATTATCACGCACCATCTTGTTCGAATGGCTCCGTAAAACGCCAAACCAAGAACTCTGGTATTGCTGTGTCCAGCGCTGCGGTCAGTTTCTACCCCGCAAAAACTCCAGTTGGAAACGCGATTGTGCGGCGAAATTGTGGTTGCTCTTTCTCTGGTGTCCTCTTTAAGTCGCCTGAATGCCCTTGCGCCCCTCCATCAGCCACAACCCCAGCAAAGTCTCTTTCTCTCACTCAGTATTACATAAGAGTAGCACTTTTTCCTCTCAAGGGTGGTAACTCTTTGTATGTGTACATGTGGCTGACAAACGTCTTCAGATAGAGGGCGCCAGTTGGTTGGATGCTTCTGCCTTCGGTGCCCAGTAATATTGCTGAAGATACCGCACCAGTGTAATGGGACAACTTTGCCAAATGATGCCATTTATTTAATTTCTTGGACCGATACGACTTCACGGAATTTTTCGTCGAAATATCGACGTCGTTACGCGGTATTCTCTCTCGTGACCACTTCAGTACTCCGAGTCTGTTAGAGTATCTGGAAGTGATCGACATTTACAATAAAAAGGAGAAGGAATTTGCTAAAATTGTTTGCTGATGGTTGCTGATTTTTCAATGTGATTATGAGATAAAATTTAATGTAGCATTAATCTTGAGGCTGTGCTCAGCGCATTAATAGTAACTGTTATAGTATTATATAATACATACGATGGCGTGTATGAGAGGACACCAATTGAGATGTATCACATTTTCGAAGGAACTCTTGGTTGTTATCAATTGTATTATTACATTAGAGATTATATTGTGAATGAAGGCCACCGATATGTATTTGCGAGGAACCCGCAGAGCTTAAGTATCACCCCCTCGTGCATCATCTTTGGACCACACTATGTGCACAGCGGATGTCGCCGCAGGGAATCTCACTCTGTCTCACTCATCAATAGCACCCCAACGCTAATGAACACGCCGCCGTTTATATCGTTTGATACTCCATCTCTCCCCTGTCTCCAGATTAAACATAGTGCGATATTATGCATGGCAAAACGCGCCTGCTTTGATATTCTCATTTTTCATTGCCACCGTGGGTGATGCAAAAGTACAACAGTGACAAGTTGTTATGTTTTAATGAAGAAGTTTCACCTGTTCTTATATCTTCCTACATAACAATCTAATATTAATATGCTTCTTCTTCAATGTCATGAAAACATATATTTCATGATTATGGTTAGTCAACATTGCACTTGAAGGTTTGTATTCTCTGCAGAAATACCTACACATATCCATTGAGGCCGCATAAGGTTTACTGCAAGACCGCAAAATAAGGTAGTTTCATCTTTGTCAACTTCATTACTCATTCAGAGTCAAAGCAGAGATAATGGAAGGAAGAGAGAAAGGGACTTCTGACATACACTTCCTGTTAAGAAGCAAAGGATGTTTCCGCAGATGCTTCTGTCATTAATGAATCATCCGCTCAGACAACGATAACAATTTTACTGCAGATATCGATTTTTTCTACACGCGCGACAGGTCTTCTTGTTCTTGTTGTAAGATTTCATGTTACCAATATAAATAACATCATAAAACTAAAAAACTAATGTAATCAACAATGCAAATTATTACAATAATTAATTATTACCTCTGCTATCAATGTGTTGCAATAAACTAGATTCTATGCAGGTATCAATAACAATTTATGTATAAAGGAAACTGATTCCAAGTCGTTATCTCATGACAATTGTAATCTATTGCTCTATGATCGCAACTTAAGCACTGATTGCCACAATCTGGGTCGTAAACCTATTACAGACAATGGAAACCGTCGTAATTAAATTACGATTTATCTCACTCAAGATTACAATCGAGGCATGGCTGTCAATTTCTCCATACTTCAAGAAATGGGTTTCTAGTTCGTGAATTAATGGGGGACATGCATCATAGTATTAGAATGCATAATGAGAAAATTATACAATTTATTACCGCGTAACTTAATTCATTACACCCGCTGCTATCGGTGGCAAAATCCTGTTTTCATCAACACGATTCAAATTGCAACATAATACAATTGAAAGAATAATACATAATAGAAACAATAAATTTTCTTCATTCATATAGAATATTCATTCATCATCGCTGTAGGTAGTTGTTTTACTATTGCAGATCAATCTATTCTTTTAATGTATTCTAAGAACACAATTATGACCATCTTACAATTTGTGCATTGAGCACATGTGTGCTGAGTGTATATCCGGGGAGTAAATAACATTTATGTGCATAATTATATACTGTGATATTTAGCATTTTCATTCGGAATGCTGTGCTCAAAATATGTCAGCATTGTAAGGTTCTGCGAATAAATTGATGCTTATAAAATTGCAGACAAAGGGGTTTTGAACACCACTGGCATAAAGCGTCCGGACTGCCGCCCGCCTCGAAGGCATCATTAGCCCGCATTGTGTTGTACTGCTGTACATCGCCGCGTGCAACTCTTTACACCGTGCGACACCCGCTGCGCTGCAAGATCAGCGATACAGTTAATGATACTGAGACTGCGGTCGCATTATTTACCGACTTGTGGCTTCGTTACCACACCGATATAGGCACATGCTAACCTCTCGAGACCTCTATGCCGTTTTCAATGCTTCACTGACGTTTCACGTATTTTACTTTTCCACTTCTGCTCCTGAACACTGGACTATAAAGCCATTCCGCCCACGGCGTTAGGGTTTAACAATAAGTTCGCACTCGAATTGTCAAACGAGTGGTACTCCTGAATATTCAACATTTGCATTCGTTAAAAGTAGAGAGACGAATATAGAAATAGAGGGACAGAGGCGTGCCTTAATTTGCTAATCGAGACAATTTGGTACTTGTAACAATTTGCTAACACTATTCTTGAATTATTGAACACGAGAAATGTTATACGCACGCTGTAGACAATTAATAATATTCAAATACAAAGAAGATACAAAATTACATGATTCCAATTTGAAATTCAAGAATTTTAGGCCCTTAAAATGAACATTTTTTCAATTTCAAGGCAAGTGTATTTGATTACATCAAATTTGGAAAAACTTTCAGGAATTTTAAGGGTTCTAATGAGTTTCATTGGATTTTAACCCTTAGTTGGCACACTGGATCCCACCTATGTGTGGATTTGGGGAAACTATGTGATTCCAGGGAAGTGTGGCAGCTACGGGTTAAATAACCTAAATCACTTATTAAAGTAACCTCTGAACATGTTCCCAAAAAATTGTCATATGAAAATATTCATTACCATTAGCTTTTTTTGTAATAACAATTTTAACGGGGTCAATCTGACCCCGTGTGACAACTAAGGGTTAAGTAATGTTAAGGAATTCAAAAAGATTTTATGAAATTTAATAAGATTTTCAGAAATTTTAAGCGATTTTACGTTTAAATAACTATAACTGCTTTTGAACACGATTTTACTTCGTTGAAACTTCGAATTCAGAAAGAATCAAAAGGAAGATTTATAAAGATTCGTAAGAGGATTGAGTATCAAATATAGAGTTTATCTAAAAAGTTTTAAAATTTGAAAACGTCCCCTAGCGAAATTTGAACCCTCGATAATGTTGCTGCCCAAGGAACAACGTGTCATTTGGAAGTTAGAAACGATTGGATTTCAGCGACGTATTTCCCAAGCGTGTTGTCACGCCCGTGCCCAACCAGCAATTTATAGAGGAAGGAGCAGATCCCAGAGAGACTGTTACCTGTTAACCAAAATTAATCCTCACGAACTCTAGATACCCCACTAGTTATCACCTTAACCGTACGACCCTCGTGGGTCATGCAATCATGAGATAAGACAACTATAAAAGTGAATAGCAATTATCGCTAAGTTTAGCTAATATTTACACTGCAAAGCAAGAAAACTAAGAATAACAGTTTAAAAACTTATTTTAATTTATACAAGTCAGTAAGCCTGGTCAAGAAAAATATTTTTCATCATCCAAGTGAATGACGTTCTACAAATTGTTAAACCTCAATCCACCAAAATAGATTTTCCTCCTTGAACAAACTTCGATACTGTGACGCCCACGCTCTGCGAAATGTCGTAAATTCAATCTTTTACTACCCGCGGATAACTTATTTGTCTTTTATCGACATTATAAATATTCCTTGCTTGTAAGCACGGTGTTTACATCACTTTGGCCAAAAATAAAGTATCGTATCACGATGAAACAGTAAAAACTCGAAACGGACTCGTAAATATATCTCTAAAGACTTTGGACGTTTTATCGATGTCAGAATCGGATTTTGCGGATAAAATGTATCAGGAATTTGCGTAACAGTCGTTCAGTGGTCGATTCGTACCATTGTCACCCTCGGCTTGCCTGGAATCAGTGAAAACCGGTGGCGAGAAGAGGGAGTGGAATGGGGAGAATGGTCAGACGATCGCCAGCGGTAATGTCATCGGTCGAAAGGCACGTGACCACCACTTCATATCCCGATCGCATATAAAGCTTCGCCGCCATAGCGCGTTTATAACCTCTTCCACTAGCCACGATATGTCTTCGGCACCGCTTCTAGCCCCTATCCCAGGGTGCGCAAGAGTCTCTCCACTCCAGATATATAAATTTCCTGATATTCGACCGTTCGTGTCGTTTGAAATGGGGCAGTTTTCTCGGGACCTAATGGTTATTGCCTTTCTCGGCGGACATATTGCGTTCCATACAGTGCAATGTGTGCGGCCGATATATCAGAGCTCTTCGCTCGCCATGTTCGAGCCCCTTTACTTGCTTTTTCCCTCTTTCACCCTCTTTCTCTCGGGAATAACGCTGGAGGTGGTTTCGAAGCGGGTTTAGGACGAAAGCACAGAGGTTACATGGGAGAAAGAAAGAGAGAAGAATCAGGATAAAGGGAAGAGATGTTGAGCACACAGTTACCGGAAACCTCTCTGCAGAACATTCCGTTCTAGACGGGAAGTGGCCGAGGTGTGGCCGCGGACTTGAATTATTACAAGCTGCCCGCCATTCATACAGGACTCGTGACCGTAAATCTTAGCTACGTCAGCCCTCTCGACTTTCCGTTGGCTGCCGGCTGATGTTATTATTATGGCTTGAGCCGCGAATTGAATAACGCGATTCAACGAACTGACGAGGGGTTAAGTGATTTTCACCCCATTAACGTTGCTTGCCCGAACACGAATACCCTCGTGGGCGCGAGCTGACCTTCTGACCTCAGTGCTAACATCCACAACTCAAATGCTCCGCTTAATCTAACTCAGCAGTTAAATCAACAAGATTTATAATAGATGTATTACAAGAAACGAGCACATAAATTACGTCCAATATGTCAACAGTATTGTTTATGTACTATCATGACTGCGATTTCTTCCTACATCTACTGAAATGTACTCAAATCTTCAATGATCTTAATACTACAATATTCAGAGTAATGAAATTCAGAGTAATTCATCAGCTGCAGTTACGTATCTCTAACCAAAAATTACCGTACGTAGTACCATAAGCCTTGCATTCGGTGAACCAGTTGCCGGCTGCGTAAAACTTGTATGGCAGTAAAAAAAAGTATGAAAATCTGTAGATAAGTAGGGGGCCATTATTTTAATATTCGCGATTTACGCAATGTAGATTGCTGAAAGTGGACCACTAAAAAGAATACAAACCAAAAAAGCTGATAAACTTTCCAAATATCTCTCCTTTTTAAACAGCTCTACATAATAATTATCTATAACCTTTTCAAGTTGACACTTTCAAGTTGAAGTTTTCGAAATTACAGGGTGGATCGACGGATACTTACTGATTTTAATTTCTTCTTATGTATGGTTACACTAAGTTGCGCAATGATTAAACACAGAAATGAGTAAAGTTGTCTAGTTTTCGTTGCACCACGTTTGAGCCAACATCGGTTCGCTTAAGACAGATCGTTATAGTCTCAGAGAAAGAATCTTTCTTATTCTTGTCTTATGGATGGAAAGAAATAATAGAAGTGTAATGTCAGTACAGAGGGCATACTACACAGAGATTGCGTATAAAAAGAAGCCCTCTGCAGAAATATCTAAAAGGTAATAAATAAGTAAGATAATAGGTAGAATAATATGTAGAAAGTACCCAGCGATTCACCCTGTAGTATATCTTTTCAACTATTCGAATCAAAATCGACTAGAAGAATCATCTAAATTTATCGCAGATCCTTTGTTAGGCAAAACTACCCAAGTCCTTCCTTCGCTGTTGATATGAGGATGTACGAATGCAGGGCACGTATCGACAACCTGGTCACTGCGTCCCATTCAACGATAACCCCAAATAGAAAGAAAGAGGAAAGTAGAAAAGACCGCTTCGGCTCAGCCAACCACCATGGTTTTACAATGGTCAGCGTTCTCTGATGCCGAACAAATCTTACCGACAACTCCTTGCATGCAGTCCAATTTAACTAAATCCTTTCCCACTCGTTCTCCCTTTCTTTTCTCGATTCGTTTCCCCCCTCTCCGTCGCCAAAGAACCCATATGCGGAGATAAGATTGGAAAAGTTGTATGAGAGTCAACTTTAACAGCTATATAACCATTATACTGCCGATAAAGTAGAATCTAGTGTCTTAATGTTCTGGAACGAAATTCTGGATATAGCGTCATATATTCTTATATATAGAGTTAAACACAACGTTATGGACAGACATTTCATACACGAGCACAAAGGGAAATATGAGACAATTTAATGGTGACCATTGCCTCGTGTAGTAATAGACTGTTTCGTGTATTGAGTAGGAATACCGACATTACAGATTCAAACTGTCATGAAACACAGGAAGCCTAACGGAATCGAGAATTTCGATGTAGTCTACAAGCATTCACAACTAACTATGGAATTGATGAACTTTCAATCCGATTTACAATATATAATATCAAAATATTTCAAGGGTATCGAAGGATTTAAAAAATTTTCAAAGACTTTTAATGAGCTTAAGTGTATTTTGAAAAATTCCAAGGAAATTCAAAGGATTCCAAAAGATTTAAAACTTTTAAAGGATTTCATAGGTTTTCCAACGATATTATTGATTTAGATTGATTTAAAAAAATTTCAAGAGATTTGAAAATAAATTAAAATATGTTAAGTGATTTCGAAAGGTTTTAAGGGATTTCCATTTTACGTAAAATTTCTCAAAATCCTCCCTCCTCCTCGTAAATGGACCATAACAGTTTCTCTTGAATCCTCCCTCCCCCCTAAAAGCGTTACGTAATATATGGACAACCCCATAGGGCGAGAAGAAATTGAAGCTCTTCTATTTTCTATAAACTCAACGAATGCGAGATCTCTTATAAATCATGAAATCAATGCACTCCAGACTGCATTAAAAAGATGCATGTATTTCTGATTGGAGCATGGGGGTATGAGTCCAGGTAATGCATGTTTGTGCTGCAGGCAACACTAACCATAACTTACCTATGGGACTGACAGCTTGCATAATACGCGCGAAATTGGTTTTATAAGAGACGCCAAGCACTGCTTCACAGCAGTGCCATAAACGTTCCGAATAAATTACGACCCACTGGCGTAATAACATCAGGAAAAGAAAACTCCACTTACCACGGAAATTGAAAGCTTTCTCAAGAAAAATATTCAACAATAGATATTTCCTCAATGTTTATTAGCCTTTAAAGAAAAATTTGTAGAGAAAAAAAAAAGAAATCAAAAAAACGGATCATGGAACTGACTTTTCCGAGGCATTTCTCATTCGGAAGGAACTTCTGCCCAGATATAATAGCGCGCATTATTGTTTTATTGTGGCCCCATAAACAATCCAACCGCATGAGGCTGCTAGGAGCACGGTACGTGGAACAAGTAAAGGCCAGAATGATATACCGAGTCTCGTAAATTTTTTAACTTATCACAGATTAGATAATACCATCCGAGCGTAAATTTACAACAACAAAACTGTTTTCTCGTGCAGCGTGCCCAGAGTCACGATTTCTGCGAATAAGAATAACTCACGGCCTGGAAGTAACTCGCCAATAGATTTACTATAAATTTTCAGATTAATGGCTCAATAATGGCATTGACATTATCATCCCAATCCTGGCGAAAGTTTCGGATTAAGATTCGTTCCGAACCAATCAAAAATTTCCCGAATCATTCCGGAATTTGTATCCGAACCAAACATTTTCACTCCGATCTAATCCGAAGGTAAATCACTTACCGATACGAGGTACTAAAGTGCTAAAACTGATCGATTTATTATTATACGTTACTGATCGATTTGAGGGTAGCCGAGCTGGCTAAAATCGAGCTTGGAAGTATCGTGGGTAAGTAGCTAGCATTACGGGGAACGTTGTAAGTCCGCCTGGGAACGGCAAAATTATTCAGATCCCTTAGAGGCATCCAGTGGATGGCGTCGTCAACAAGTTGCATCAAGAGTCATCGCCGACGTCGTGGCTGTCTTCCTTCTCGACATATGTAGTTGTCGCCAGCCCTGTCGAAGAGGAGGGAATGCACACGAAGGCGGCTGCCGATAAATTGGCGCCGATATCGCCGCCAATTTCCTGAACGTGTTTAAGATGTTGCCTGCTGAGCTCCGGTGGCGCCTCAGGCTCGTAATATACGGTTCGGCCGTACCGGTCGGCCAGGGTTCTTCGCACCGATGCAGCTTGATAGATACCAGCTCATCCAATGACGCATATACAATTTACGTCCCCTGAGGAGAAAAATCGGTCCAACTTAAGAGTTACCTGTCATGCAGCAGCCATAATTTACTCTTCAAAGTATTAATTTACAGAGACTGCATCATGTTCTTTGGAAATCTATTTCTGCCACAGCTTGATTCTACTTGTAATAGGATGTGAAGTCCGTCAATAATTGACGTGAATTTATAGCAATCATTTCGCAATTGAGTTTTGCTTAAAACAGAATGACATTCTACTGCAGAAGGATGAAGAGAATAATTTGATGGTGACTTAAATTGTCATTGCTTTCGAAACATTTTGCGAGAAATGTTATGGATCAATCGCGTATCTTCATGAAAAATATGAGCTTGCAATTATATCGAAACTGCTTCTATAAACTCGAAATGCTTTGAAGTAGATCTTAAAACTTAATTTATTGAAATAATTAAAATTAATTAAATGAAATTAACGCTCAAAGTAAATAGGCCTTAAACTCTTTTGAAGTCAGATTCTTGCTTCATCTATTGGCTGGATTTGTATTTGTCTATACATTTAGGCAAATACTTTGATGATCAATGATTTTAAAGAATTTTAATGAATTTAAAGGGATTTCAAAAGAGTTCAAAAGAGTTTAAGAATTTTGAAACGATTTTAGGTCATTTTAAGTGATACGAGGGTCACTCCGAAAGTTTTGTCAAAATATGTATTTAAAAAACTTGATGTTTTTATAGACGACAACAAACGTCAGAACAAAAAAATAATAATTTGTTTGTTTCAGGCTTCATTTAAAATTGATCAAGTGTGTCATACAAAATCAATGGATTCTTTGAAATAACTGGAGATATCTTGAAATATTTTTAAATCTCTTAAAATCTCCAAACTTTTTAAAATCTTTCTGATCTCATTTTATTAAATTATTATGACTAATATATTTTTGGATACAATTTTTAAGAATTATCATAAACATAAATTGACAAAGGCACACGCGTGGCATTTTAGCTTGAACTACATTTGAGTCAATCATATGAATTTAATGGTACTTGGTGCATCTGGTTGTCTGAAAATCATGGCGCAAACTCGACGGCTATCCCTCTGGGCAAAGCGAACATTAGCAAGCTTCGTCAGTTGCGGCGGCGATTTTAATGTGCTGCGTGATTCTGAGTCGGCTGCGTGATGAGGCCTCCTAATAACCAGTCGCTCACACGTTTGCCCCCCTCTCTTCATACTGGCAGCGACCCACCGAACTGTGGCATGTCGGCTTCTCATCAATCTTGTTAAATTACCCGCCCAACCAGGAGTCGTTCTCTCGCTCGTGGATTGATAAATTGCCTGATCCCGTCTCCCACAGACACGTAACTCGACGTTGCGTCCTCGAAATCGAAACGCGCCGAAGAAAATCGAATTAACGTTCAGCACCCCGTTCACCAATGCCATCATCGTTACTGCAGGGGGCCTTGGTGTCTTGCAAGGCTGATCGAATTAAATAGAGTCGCCGTCAAGACTGAGATGCAGACCTCTCTTTCAATAAACATATTAATCTTCAGTGTAATGTGCCCAATTTCTTCTCTCTCTTGTTATAAGTATGTAACCACCCATCAGATACTCATGATAATCTCATGTGCATAAGGTTATAAAGAAAGAAAAGCGCCACACTCTCAGATCTTCTCTGAGTGCGAGAGAGTGTCGCGAATTTAAGCCCGTTCATTAGCTGAGGAGCAATCGATTTCTCAATTCTCAGATCATCCGCGCTCGCTCGTCACCTCGATTTTCCAATTTTCCCTACTCTTATTAAATTGCGCGTAAAGATACTGATGGCTAATTTTACGTCACATTCACCCATACTGAATTCTTATTATAATAAATGCGCGAAATATAAACGTACCGCCTCAAGTATATGTCTCACGCGATCCATAATAACGGCGACATTAATCGTCCCTTATTTCCCTAGAAGGCGTCATTCCTTTCTCAGGAAAAAAGCCAAGATGGTTCCGCTGATTCCGGACTTTTATCAGCATCGACTTAAGAGGAACGAGTGATTCCCCGAAGGATTGTTATAATGAATGTGTGCGCGTGCAGTGCATTCACCATTTCTCAGACTATCCAGCTCGGACTGCCGGAGTCTCATCTTAAACTTAAACCCCGGCTATATTCTCCCTATCTGGTCCCATCGCGCTAGGTTATCGCGTCTCATGTCTCGCGACGAAGATAACCATCGGCTCGTTACACCTCGCGGTGAACGTGTAACCCGCCATGGAAAAAGAAGGCATTGCCACCTAGTCGGATCACAAAACCAGATAGAAAGAAGGCCAACTTAAGCCAACTCTGATAGTGTCTCTAAGCTCGTGAGCAAAGCACCCAATGACCACACCGTTCGAATCTAATAGTGAACTTGCGGCTTTAGCGTTTGCCGAATGCAACCCAGACTCTTTTCTCACCAAAGTAATCCTTAAATACGACGCAGAAAATCCGTTTGGGTTATGAGATGTAAAATGTCTTTGTTCACCAAGGTTTTTCCTCGGTGAAACATTCCCTTTAACTCTTGGATAATTTGAAGTAAACATTAATGTCATTAATGTATCCTGCAAATTAAGTTAAAGTGAATTTATCATTGATTTCAAAAGGTTTTAAGGGATTTCAAAAAAATTCAAAAGAATTTAAGGTTTATCAAGAGATTTCAAGTGTTTGATGAAGAGACGGTTCTTTTTTTAGTGAAGAGTTATCGATTTGCTCCACTGTGTAGTAATTGCTTTTATGCAAATCTTACAAGCTTGTGAGCCATCATCTCAGATCGTTCTTGTGGGTTATTGGATCTTTTTACATAGTTTGTATTGAAAAACGAGCTACGATAAACCAGTTAATAAATCAGGACTGAAGTATAAAACGAGTGTGGTAGATTTTCCAGGGAGGGTACCAGCATCAGAACTGGTAGCTCAGAAGCAAACATATTGTCGTAACAACCTCTCATTATTCAAACTTACAGCGTTCCATCTATCTCAGTTTTACATCGCGAAGGTGAGCTGCGTGACGATGCCGTCATGCATTATTCACTGTTTCATATTGAAACTGCATCGGGTTTACATTACCGCGCGGGGAAATGGAAACGCATTTTATCTTTCGCTTCAGGGACACCCGTCAAATAGGAGGGCGCCTGTGGTTTTCAGGCTGCAGGTACAAATTCAAATTGGAATTGTATTCACATGGGATAAAAAGAAAAATAGCTCAAGGGTCCTTCGACCTTTTGCAAATATCTATTCTATTCAGAAGAATAGAGTAATCCATAATCCATAAATTCTAGAACTGATGCAAATTGGTATTGAAATTTGCCTTGACACCAAAATTATTCAGTCAAGCAATGATTTAGCTGTGGAACAAATACAGCATAATAAACGAAAAGAATCTATATATGTATATGGGCTTTTCTACGTAAATTTTCATTTTTGTAAAGATTTCTTGGAATAGTAAAAATGTTTCGTCTTGAGGTCCTCTGTCTAGCTCAGTCCATTTACCAAGACGAGACCCTTCACCAAGTGATAAACTTGTTTCAAGGAAAGAAAATTTAAGTTTCGTTTTGGCGAGCTACTCCCATTTTGGCATGTTGATGTTGTGCGCATGCGCCAGATGCGCATCTAGCATCTCAAATTTCTTGATAAGGTCTTTATCTACTGATTTTGAAGCGCTGAAAATCCTAATTTATTTCTGAAGAAAATCAATTGAGGAGCTGTCAGGTCATTTTAGCCATAAAACCATAAAACCTTTCCGGTTTTATGGTTTCAAGACATAGAAGTCTAATTCAGTCCAAACCTTAAGACATGAAAATTTTTTTTCCCTAGGTTCGATTTGTCTTGAACACGTCTTGATCAAGACGACATGGAGACGAACAATTTTTACACAGGAAGGCACCAGTAAAGACTTGAGAATTGGACCTTTATAATTCGAAAATGACCCCAAGGTGCCAATGTGTCAAATCACTTCTTCCACTCACAATCAGTCAAATAAATCAAATGAAGAAAGTAATAATATGTAACCTTCAATATATTCCCTGTGCATTATATTGCCCTCATTCTCGGCTTTTGGTGAAAAACTCTAATCGTCAGATCAGGGAATAGATACATCTTATAACGACTGGGAAATCTTAGTGTCTATTCTTAAAACGTGGTGACATGTGCCTATTACGTCTTATGTGAGACCCCATACCTGTTTCAAGCGAACAATGACGTGCGGTGATGTATGTGGGTTACGGGTCGAGCAGCTGTTGCCCTCGACAACTGGTTCCTCACACTCCCGTGGGCGCTCACAATGTCACAATGATGTGTGAGCACTTGTGACAGCATCGTGTGGGTACTCCATACTGCATTGGAGTTTGTATTACTAGCGCTTGGCTGCACGCAGGGGGCGACTCTTGACGCTCTTCGAACAATATAAACGGCTCGAGAATTTCCAAACCGGGACACAGGAAACCGATATTATAAGCCTGATAAGCTTTCACAGCGATAATTTGAACTATTGAATACTTGATCATGCGGTTCCTACTGTGTTACGACTGTGTTCATCACTATAAAAGAGAAGAAGTTTATTCAAAGAAATACGCATTTCGAGAGTCTCCTTGTTGCCTTCTTGAATAATGCAAGTGAATTGCTAGCTATGAGAAATGTAATGTCAATTTCATTTTTTCTCACACTACATTTTTGAGTATTTTGAATTTCAATCAAGACAACTCAAGTCATAACTCACATCAGAGCCTTTAATTACAAACATTAAACTGTGTCTTGCGAAGGGACAAATGACAGTCAATAATAAGAGAAGACTCGTTAAGCCGATGATAGCTGAGTGATTATTTCTTGCCGGATCCTCTCGAGCACGCCTTATCCCGTTTTGAGTGCTTTCCGCTCTTTTTGCCAAAGTTCGAAGAAGCGACACGACAGTCCTTCCGGAGAGGCGTGGCTGCCAAGCACGTTAACGAGTCTTGCAGAATCCTCGTCTCGCCATCTTGAGTCTTAACTCGACGGTAAATGAACCCCCAGAACGGAAATTCTCTCCGAAAGATAATGGCATAACATGGCGGTGAAGTCGTTTGTCACTTCGAATTCAAAGAATTGTTTCCCTAGATTTTTTCTAATAACTGACGAGTCAGATTTAAATAAAGAATGATTCCACAATAATAAAAACGTCTTGGATTTTTTAGAGAAGGATTGGTGCAGATTGTTGGGTATTGTTTTTTGTTTGTTGTCCCGTTGGGAAGTTTTATTGTAATTCTACAATCAGTTGAAAAGTCGATAGAACTTTACGGGAGAGTGAATCTCACCAAAAATTTATTGATGAATTTGTACGACCCTCCTTATCTGACCTTTGCCGTCTCTAAAGCTTCAGGTGGAATCGCAGTGTAAAGATAATCTTTGGTTCATCTCGTATGTATGGTCGCAGGGCTATTGAAAATCATTCGCCATCTCGTGCAACATCCATTGAGCTCTTTTGCGGACTTTCTTCACGTACAAGCTTCTGCGATCGGGAGGGTTTATATTTTTCGGCTAACAAAAGGTCGTTAAAAATCCGTTAGATACGGTTGTCAGATAGGTGAGGATCTAGCGCGGTTACCAGAAGAGAAGCTCTCAAGTTGAGTTCTTTTGTGCGTGATTTGAATGCAATCGGGGAGCTAATCTCCGATCAGTGTCGAGCGTAACGCGATCCGACACTACGTGACGTGATGCTGGCTCGATAGCCGGCGAATGCAAGCCCTTCAACAGTCTATAGCTTCTACCAAAGAGGACAGCAAAGCTGGTGGGGAAATTATAATATAAACTACACTAGTGGTAGCTATCTATGTTGCACCAAAGCTCGATTAAACCAATAACCATTTGAACCAAGAACAGTTGAATAGCAATCGAGAATATTCTCGAGAAAGTTCTCAGGAATATTCTCCTATTATTCGTTCTCGAGAATTTAAAAACTCTAGATGATGAGCCCCGAGCATTTGGCCGTCACAGTGATGGAGTAGCACAAAGGTTGACTTGACAATCTGATTTTTACGATGCATTCAAAAAATATGGTGGATTTATGAGACCAATAGATGATTTTGTCGATGGTCGTTTGACGATCGGAAAGTCGCAAAGTGAACGTCATTCGTCACGCGAAAAGAAGAGATAAACTATAAAGAAGAAAACAGAATAGGGAGGGATGAAAAATGGGTCGAGGCTTTGCTGGAAGGTGATTCCATCGGGGGAGGTGTAGCTGGGTCGTCAGGCACATGATAGAGTGGGCCTATGCGTTTCTCTCGTAAATAGCGTGATTGATCGATATTATATTCATAACAGGCAACGACTTGTCATCAATCATGCCCCGCCGCGTATACATAACTTCGGGTCTCGGTAATATACGTACCTAAACTAGAATAATACATCGCGCCTTCAGTTCGCATGTTGTACATCGGGTGCTCTAGAAGCATTTGCATCCCCTGCTTTGGAAAATGGCATCAACCACGAGGGCGCCTTAAAATTCATGCTACAAAGAGATTTAATGCTCAAGCACCTCCTATTCAAATTTCAATCTATACGATTCTTCAAGGTATCAGATATTTCTTCCGAAAGAATAAAGAATGAAGAATACCTTTGTCACTCCCTTCAAGAGGATAAAGATTGGTTCCCTTGCGCAGGATGAGAATGCAGATTATGTATAGAAACGATTAAGATTAATATTCAAATACCCTTCTGATTTCCGCATCTTTAGTCTTCTGGGAAAAGCTACTGTATATATGGACTCAATAATGCGAAACCAACCGAGCTGGAGTTTTTTGTTCATGAATTCGTTTTATATTGCCTGCGGTTTATCGAACTTGAAGATTCTACATTTGCTGAAAATTTTACGAGTCATCAATGAAATCCCTATTTTTCTGCTGTCTGCTTTTCAAACTGTTTTAGTGTTGTCCCCTTATACGCTCGGCTTTCCCCATTTACATACTGCACCCACCTATCCACCGCAAAATATGGACTTTTCCCAAGTTCGCTCGAATCCTCGTGCAGGTGTACCATTAATCTAAAATGTCGGCGGAGCCAAGATTCCCGACATCCGGTGGTTGGGGTTGAAATGTGTTCTCTCTATAATACTTTAGGTATCTGACACTCTATATTGGCAAATGGGGTATCAGGCTTGATCCATTAGGTTCGATGATTACTGTAAGGACGTAAATGCTTTTAAAAAATATTTTCATTCACGAGAATGGATCGGAATAGGCTATTCGGGTTTATTAATCACCTCGCTTACTTGATATATCAAGCAGGGGGCCGATTACGTAAAATTTCATATTTCACTTTTCACATTTCACATTTCGAATTTTACAGTTTACATTTTACATTAAAAGTTATTGTTTAAAATTATCGTTTACCATTAATACTTGCCATTAAATATTATCATTAACATCTACTATTAACATTTAACATGAACATTTCACCATTAAAATTTCCCATTACACTTTTCATTTTTCCTTTTTCGCATGTCAATATTTCTAAATTTACGTCATATGTCGGATGGCAAAAGTTAAGCAATCGATGGCAAAATCTGATGTCCTCAGGAAAGAAGCGAAGTATACTTCGCTGAAAGTGAACGGTAATTCAGATTTCATTATACTGCATTATAATGAAATCTGAATCATCTTTCACTACTAAAAACTTTATTGCGATCTGAATGACAGTAACGGATATGCTAAGAATGCACGTTACATTCACAATTGTTAAAATAATAATTTAAATAACCACTAGCTTAGTTTTGATTTAAGAAGCAACTCAGTGTAATTTGACATTCTTTCTCTAAGATAGATTTAAACGAAGGTGTGCCTTATCTCGGTGTCAGGATTGTAAAAAAAGGCATCTGGCTGGGTAAACATTTTCTATTATGGCAGGGAAGAAATAACTGGTTTTTAATTGGGGCTCGAGTGCACCTCGTACGAGTATTCATGCGCTTGGGTGTGCTCTTATTCGCTGGTTGATGGTAGTGCATGACAATGGGGTTCAGTGCTGACACGGTAGCCTTCCCTTTGCTGCCACTCAAAGCCCCTCAGGTAACGCGATCCCAGCAGCCTAAATAAACAGTCTAGAATAAATAAAAGCTATTTGAAACATCAGACCAGTGTTTGCCTAGCTGTCAGGGTAGTGGATGGCAAACGAGCGCTACTCTTGGTCGGAATGGATATTGAATCGGTCGCTTTCAGCCCACCGCCCACGCCATTCGGTATTATACCGCCGCAGGCATTAAAATAATAATGTTTCTATCAATGGAACCACAGCTAATACGATCGACCTGACAAGAGTCCTCTATAAAGATTTTCAAATCGATCCGTCAAACACATGCCTAATTCTAATCCTTGTTTCTCTTAAAATTGCCACTCTCAACCTAAACAAACTCAAATTAAATTTTGCTTCTGCCCAAGCGTAGGTTATTTCAACATATTCAATGGATTTTAATACAAGAGTAAAATCACAATTCCTAATTTATTGTAATAAATCAGCGAATGAGATTGACAGTCGCTGTCTTTTCGTCTATCTTGCAAGCTGTCAATCAGCATGACATCAAGCGACGCCCTCTTTATTATACATTCAATTATTAGGCGCTGCATATGACAAGCGCTATTGCATATTTATATCTGCCAGCGAAGTCGAAACTCAGCAGGATAAGGAGAGAGGGGTTCCTCTGACAGCCTGTCACGAGCATACGTTATCCTTAATAAACGGGGATACGCCGAGACGATGGTATAATTTCAATATGGAATCATGGGAAGAAGCTATCAACTTTTATACCTAACCTGTTTATTACGATGATATCGTGCATCTTCACTGCATCGTTTACAATGACGAATGTCGAGATGCATTAAATATTATCGGCTGCTAAACACCCGTCTCAGAAATTGATACTGTTATGCATGAAGAAACTTTCAGTCCACTTATGATCAATTTGAAAGATATGTCAGTACCAGTCTTTCTATTTATTTTATGCACCTGTAACTCTCAGGTTAAATTATCTCTTTTACGCATGTTATTCCAATCTTTTTATGTACAACATTTTTCAAAAATGGACTAAATATATAACTCTCCGTTTGTCCTTAAAAAGATACTGATATCAATTTAAAGACTTTCCGCTTTTGGTATCCTGAGCATCAATATTTTCTCGACAAATATTATTCGGGGTCAAAATAAAATCTCCAGTTTCAGAAGTCGGAAGTCTTGTATTATCGAAACGTCAAAGTTGCTCGAAAAGTAAACATCAATATTTAATTTAGCTACCGTGGTGTTCTCTATGGTTTAAAATATGTCGCAAAGTGGCATTTTGATGAACACACAATGGAAGATATTCGCCTACAAAAGATATATTCGCCCACGAAATGGCGAGCACTGAATGAACGTGTGCGGACAAACATCGCCCACGGCGATTGGGTCTCTACGAGAACAAAAAAAAACCTCAGTCTTGTTTTCGTTGCCTATCGTCGCCTGCTTTGATATACGATACTTTTCTGCCGTGTGGGCCAAAGCATTCGAAAGGTGACTGTCCACGCATAACTGCCTCTTGCTGCCTCTTTATGCAAACCTATCTTGACAAGCATTGATGGAAAGAAAAAAATGACGCAGTGAGAAAAATTCGAAGTGAATTTCAATTCATTATCGAATCGTTGATCAATTTTTTGATGAATTAGGTAATGACTTTTTCAAACTTTTTCACATAAGTATTTCTGCATGATTGCATAAAGTGTCGACAACCTTCTTATCTTTAACTTAAATCGTATATTATTTTAATCGTGAACATTAAAAGCACAACGAATGACTGGTCCGCTAAGATTTTAACAAGCACAGGAATTAATGTTCAGCAAGTCTAAAAAGATAACAAGGACACTTAAGAAATAACATGATTTTTTTACCCATATACCCACATATGCAATTAAATTATATGGGAAAGCCAGTATTTGAAGGGATTTCTCGTAATTTCAAGTGATTTCAAGTTGAAAGTAAGATTAAATTATAGAAACAAAATGCTACATTGACATCCTTATTCTGACTTATTTAAGTTAGAGCAAGATTGTTCATTTCATTCTATCTATATTATGCGATCAAATAATTATGATCTATCCCTCATAAATCAATCCCATAATGTTTTCTCAGAACATCCCCATGAAGGAAAACCTATATTAATAAAATCTTTCTCTCCTGAGACTCAGTAGTCATTTTACGATTTGTATTTCGTATTATCATCCTGATGCTTATTATTAAACCGGAAACACAATACAGATTCCTTTTCTTCGCATGCGACTACCGCTCGACTTTGAAATAAGTATGTGCTGTGAATTCTTGATACAGCTTGTCAGCTTAGACTATTGAAACATGTCATTAATATTTCATTTTTAGCAGATTCACTGTGATACATGACCAGCGTCTGCGGTCCTCGAAAGAGAAAAGTTTCAGAGACACATACGGCATAAATAATGACGTCTTCTCCTAACTTCCATTCAGTTACCACTCCCTGTAACCAAGGGGAGTCTTCCACGAGTGAGTGACTGACAAACCCCTCTGTCCACGTCATATTTCATAATGTATAAACGAGATTAGGACGCATTGTGACGGGACCTAAATCTCGTTTACATGCTAATCTCTGTACGCGTTTCGGATGCATCTTCTGTTAGTAAGGATCTCACTTCTCAAAAAGAGGCAAGGAAATAGAAATGTCATGCAGATATACGAATTGATGTAAAGGATTATATTAACTATCTATCTATTTATCTATCTATATATTTTCTACATATGTATTGTTGCGGACGCTAATTTTAAGAGAGATATTCTGAAGATTAATTCAATCCATGAAATTTAATTAGCCCATGCTCTATTATTACTAGCATGATTTTTTTCAGAATTTGCAAACATTGCGCAGAAAAGCTGTGTGCATACAAATTATTCAATTTGTAGCTGCTAGCTGGTAATAAATATTACACATGTTACACATTTTTAGGATTTGGACCAACTATTATATGTTATATCTTTTCATGTAATATAAATTATATTTTAAGTGTAGGTTTATCTATAAAATTATGAAAACAGAAAACTGACACTTTCCGTGGAAACGTCCATTCGGATATATTTATTTAAACAATTGTTTGTCGATAAGGTAACTCAACACAAGGAGTAACTCCAATTCCTCATAGTCTACTTCGAAGCCCCTTGTAACTTTCCCAATTTGTCGTTGACTCGATTATCGCCAGCACTGGGAAACCTTTATTCGATTTGGAAGAGCCGCAGGGCTTATAGCTTGTTCACATGAACGAGCAAGAACAGAAGGGAACTTGGATGTCCGGGCAAGTATCCAGATCGGGATCGGCCAATTGTATTCCCGAGCGAGTCTTCTTTTCGGCGACCTAAAAATCCAATCCAAGTTCCTACCAAACGATCTCGCGGGACCTACTTGTCGTGGACCGTACATTGTTCTAAATCGTGCGACCCACCTCTGTAGAGCCCGGCTTTATGCCAGCGTGAACCAGCCAACTATATGCCGTGCAAGAAAACACAAACTTCATACGTTACGAGGAAACTACCGCATCGAGGGTGGCGAGGGCGAAGGTGGAGGGGAACAAAAGACCTTTGCAGGGACATTAAGAAACAAGAAAATACGTGGCGCTCGACTATACAGACGCTCGTAAAGAAAAAGCCATGGAGCTTGCACGACTACAGTTCCGAGGACGAGCTTTCTGGAAGAAGTTATTCGGCGAATTTCGAGGAAGAACTTTTTTTCCATCGTGAAATATACTAGTTGGATGTCCAATATTCTAAAACAAGATAACTTTGCTGAAATATTCAACTGGATTTTTGCTAGTAAAATGAAGCTTTGAAGCTGTTTTATCCACCAATATATGTTCAGGAGAGTAAACTTGAAATTGACATTAACATCATGCCTATGTATCTGAATTTCAAAAGAAACTAGAGCTCTAGACATCGTGAGATTTCTACCCAGGTGATGAAGCTGAAGAGAGGATGTAAACGGTAGAAAAGTTACGACCCGGATCGATATCAGTTTTCCCAAGAAGTGCTACCAATCCTGTCACTTTTCGCGTCTTGCTATCCCAGCTTATCCACTATATAGGTAGACTGCTTACGCGGAGAATGATTATCCGGGCACTGCGGACCGCTACCTACCGTGTTTCTTGATTGCTATCGGCACAGCTGCGCCCACAATTTGTGTTTCCCGTCAAGCGAACGTAAGAGAGGCGTCCGTCAACGTCTGGCCCATAACGATGCAGAAGCCAGAACCTCGGCAAGCCTGCTTAGATAGGTGCTTATAGGTGTATCAATCCGAAATAGTGTTGGTATACTGATTGTGAATGTGGGCAAAGGAAAGAAGTAGAAAGAACGAAACACGACACCGAATGAAAGGATCTCTCGACAACCACCGTGATCGGTTGTTAAGAAATCGTATCCAGTAGCTTGCCCGAATTAATAATATGTGTAGTGGACCCTAAAATTGCACTATCGCCCAGTCGAACTTGAGAGTAATTCTAGAATCAATTTAAAATCCTTTGAAGTTTTTTAATATCATTAAAAATCCCTTAAAACACAAATATTTTGAAAGTCTTAAAATTATTTTCAATTTTTTTTAAATTGTAATAGTGATCATTGATCCCTAAATTCTAGCCTTCTAACAGGAATAACTGATTCCAATTTTACCGAATATTGATATAAAAAGTTTCTCTGTACACTTTAAAACGATATTATACTAAATTTTAAATCAGTTTTATCATTTTCTGTAATAAAATCTCTATTCTTCTATATCTTCACAAGTCAATGATTGATACTCATATTACATATTCATAGAGTATATTTGTATAAGTGCATTTTCATTATTGAAAGCAATTTCCGTTAGATGGGGCATTATACTTTCATAGTTTGATGAGCTCATAAGTGTCAAATGTAGAAAGGCTTTTGAGAGTCGTTTTTCAAAAGGTGGTGTCTGGAAAAAAATGAATCACGTTAGTCAGGCGTCGTCGGAGTCGAGCGACGAAAACCCATTTCCGTGGGCGGCATTAGTACACGTGTCACCTGAGGGCATAAAAGGGACGTGGTTGATGGAAGGATAAATAGCAGCACTGTCGTGACACGGAACAGTGACCGGGCGGCCAACTGTTCTCCCGTTGGATGGAGTGACAGCTCCACGACAAGTTGACATGTTTGTACAGAAGCCGCACAATGAACGTACGGGGCATTAACGAATACATATTACCCGAGGGCAGAGGTGTACTCTTTCCTTGCTGTGTGAGTGTTTATAAAGAGAAGTTCATCGAGGACAGGTGGCCAGGACTCGTATATGTCCAGCATTCACTTCAGCAAGAACTACTTGTATAACAAGTGTAACTGCCACTTTGCAGAAGCTGCTGATGCTGCCGATCCAGTTTTTGCCACACATTTGTTTATCGATCTCTTCCTTTCTAGCAGGACGAGTTTTCATTAGCCCTACATCTCTTAGACTGCATCCTTCATTTAAAAATATGTTTCAAAGAGGACCCGTTCACTATCTTGCTTCTATTTTGATCAATTAGTCAAACTTTTAATTGACTTCAAGTCATATCAGTAAATTTTTTGTGAATTTTAATGAGCAGTTGTTCATGGCGTATTTCAGTGACGCGTCCCAGGACATTTCGCCGCCGCGACACATAATAATATAGACACGAGCGAGCGCATTCGAAAGAGCACGTCAGAATGAATTAGGCACGCCCCGGTGGATTATGGGTGCGCTTGACATCCCACAAGCTCAGGACGATCAGGACGGTAGCAGTTGCCGTGCCATTGTGTCTTCTGTAATCTTTGCGGGCATCTATGGACATAATATTCGTATACCTGCACCAAAGAGCGCATTGTGGCCACCAGTGGAGCTGCAGAATATCGATGTAAACATCGAGCTCTCCAGAACTTGGATCTTGAATCTTGATGCTCGATCGACCATCCCGACCTTAATCGATATCGGATTTCAAGCGAGTGCTACCAACTTTGCTTTTCCTGTACTTCTTTTGCACCTATAACTCCAAACAACTTAATTGAATTTGAAGGATTCAATTTCCCTCTGATTTTGATAACTATTTCGTTTATTCCTCTCTAAAAAAGTAGAGTAACGAAATGTCTCGAAAATCTCGCATACATTGTTGTTGCAAACCTGATTGGCTTTTGAAT
>JAUESH010000043.1:12060760-12087981 GCA_032275165.1 Synergus magnus | reverse complement strand
GTCTCGAAAATCTCGCATACATTGTTGTTGCAAACCTGATTGGCTTTTGAATAACTTGAAGTTGTAAGAAGGAAAACCAAATAATTGTACATTTTCCAAGAAAACGTCATAAAGAGATGAAAGAGGTTTAGGGATGCTGACTGGCAAAGATAGCCAAGTCATTCCGATAAGCGAGAGGTTTTTCGGAAATAACTGCTCTTTATTGGATATACAAGAAGCTGCACACGTAGGATAAAAATTCATAGATAAAGCCGTATTCTTTTGATACAAAACACCGTGAAGATATGTATGAAGATATATATATATATATATACATATATACGTATGAATAGAGAAAAAGCAAGACTGGTGTACTTTGGTGCAGGACAAAGGGAGAAATTTCGCTCTCCATTCGGCTATCCCGGCCCATCCAACTATATCTGTCTCTCTCACATCCCTTGACTGCTGGGCGCTGTACTTGCCGACGGCATCTTGATATTATCCAGGGAACTTGCCAACTCCTTTATATAGACATTTATTTCCGGCCCGTATCAGTTACGGCCAAGTGGCAGTCTCACAGATTGTGCTACTTTGTCCAACCTGGCCGAGAAAATGACATAACCGTATGTCATTTACTACTGTGCGATGCTGCAATTGCTTTGTATGAGCCGTTGCGAAATGTCGTTTCCCCTAAGATGATGATCCCCTTGTGGGAACGTGAGACGCGACTCATAAGGTTCTTCACAATAGACTAAAGAGTCTTCTCTCAGATCCGGCTTATACATTGACGCTTCGACCCTCCACTTTTTATAGACCTTTTAAGGAGCTTACATTAAACAAATAATAGAAGAGAAGTTCCACATTAACAAAATACAATGTGAGCAGACTTGACCCTGTTTTATATCTGCTGTTTATATCTGCGTGAAACAAAAGAAGTTGTAAATGGCATGACTCAAGTGACCGAAGTACTTTCAGCTTATGACTTTAGACAGTTTAGACTCACAATCAGTCTTTATAGACCTAAGCCTTAAATACCTTTAAGCTAACAAGGATTGACTTTTCCTCAAGTTAATGACAATCTCACAGGATTATCCGCAGTCATTATTGCCTGCTATTGAGGCTCGATTGTTGAAGAAAATTATTTTACGACCCCTTGTCATTACAACCAGCTAAAGCCAGATGAAAAGTCAGTTCCTCCCATACCCAGAATTTAATGATGCCTCTCCAGGGAAGAAGGTCTTGCAAGAAATTAGTGAGATTTTTCAGCCAAGCTCCGGTAACGATAGCTGGCGATTTGTTAAATCTCATTGTGCTTATATACAGTGGTCATTAGTCAAGACCTTTTTGCTAGTGAATACAAAGATTACCTGGTAGGCGTTTGTGTGGGCGGACAACTGAACTCCCCTAATGTTAAACAAGCACCTGGTGGCATTACGTAGATACTGAAGAAAGAGAAGTTGACGAAGCAAAACGAATGAACGAAGACACAAGAGAAGGAGAAGTTGGAAGCACCCTACTGAAAGTCTGCTAATGAGAACCACCGCGGGACATCCGTCTTTTATCCCTGGCGCATTGACATGTTTCTGTCCCTCTTCCGAAGAGGCTAGAATGACAAGAAGAACGACCAACCGATCTGAGCATCTGCTTTTCTCATGTCCAGCTGAATGGTGGGTGTTTTCAATTCATGAGAATCCCCGAAAAAGACAGTCGTGAATCAACACAAAGGAAGCAATTGAGGTTTTTCTGGACAATGCTGATTCAGGCTACGGAAACGGTGCAACCACACGTGTGCCTCCCAATTAAGTTAATAAGATACAATTTATTTTGATATTCAATGCTGTAATTATTGACAATATTTTTCATTATGAACATTTTGCTTATCATTAAAGCCAGAGAAACTACACCGGTACCGCCCAATTGAGTTAATATGATATATTTATTTAACAATGCCCATTTCCTTTATTTCTCTGTGTCTCAAAGAAAAATAATACTTATTTGAAAAAAGACATTTGTCAGCCAGCTTGACAGCCTTTTAAAAGGTGAAACTTTTCTAAATCCTATTACACACGATCTTTTGAAATATTTGGTTGGTCCAACCCGTTTTTTCGCATGCTTGAGAGATTTTTTCTCGCTTGACTTGCAAAACTTTAAGACGTTTCGTACGTCTTTTATTGCAGCTAGAAAAAGACGCAACAATAGCTGGGACAAAATAGCCGTTTCTTTGATCTACTCAACTCAGAGCGTGTTTTAGGCGCATCGTATCAGTCATTCGTGCGTGAAGAATGCAGCTTTTCCCTCTCCCTCCGTCATTGCTACAAAATGATCGTGCCAACAATGGATTAGAGGTATTCCGTAAAATCAATTTGTACCTTGAAAAATGTTGCTGGAATACAACTGGTAGGCGAATTCTTTGCTCCTTTGCTGAAAGGATACCGAGTGATTCTAAATAGGACACTTATAAAAAGCTGATTTACGTTTATTCGCTAGTTTCGTCTTTATACAAGTGGTTCCAAAGTTCAATAACAGACAAAGCAGACGAGGAAAGAATTTTCTCAATTTGAATATTTAATGATTATCGAGACAATAAAAGGTCCACAAGATTTTCCTCAATATTATCTCGTGAAGGTTTTCGACACTAATTTTCCTCGAAGTAAGCTGATACTCTCGCAGCCAACGCTAAACATCCTCGACGGCCAAAACAGGCTTTGTATCACCAAGCATCAATTTACTTGGTTGAGTATTTCCTACTGGAGGATCTCGTCGAGTAATTTTGTCTTCTACCTATTTTGAGAGGAAGCGAATGCTGGCGTCTCTGCAAAGACGAAAGTGTGAATCAGAGTCGATGTCCCGAAGTTTAGAGCAAGACATAGTTTGATACCTAACTACCGTAAACCAATTTGAGTAAACTTGCAGAATTTTACAAAAAAAATCGTCAGACTAGATGTCTGAAACTTCAACCCAATTCATATAATATATGTAATTATTAAAAAAATGAAAACTCGAATTTTACTGTGATTAGAAGTAAGCTCCCGGTTTTATAATTAAATTCCCAGTCATTTCTGGTTTCCTGGTCAAGTCGCCAACCCTGAAAATATTCTGCAATGGTGAAATGAACTAGAGTTTCTGAAAAAGTTAGATGATGTCGAGGATGTCGTCAGTGGAAGATTGCGGTTAACTCATTCTGGTCCAATCTTTCTAGCTCTCCATTGCAGCCACTTCTGCGCGGTTACAGTAACTCAATCGGTATCTTCACGACACGTCACCGATAACTGTAAACGGGATCATTACTTTTGCCGATGTGATACGAATGCTCGCGTGTTATCGTCCTGGTCGCGTTTGCGAGACCATGTTATATGCGAACAATAAATTTCACCACGTTTTACCCACCTCGTCACCGTGATTCCACTCCGTGGTTCTCCAGTTGAGGCTACCCATAGCGGCCACTAGTAATATTGTTTTTCACCGATTTTACACGCTTTGTCCGTCGCTCGTTTCGAGTCACAACTCGCGGTAATAACCAATATGGATGTAACCACTGCACGCACCATTCACGATGCAGACTAAAAAAATCCTCGGATACTAGTCCAAGTGCAATAAATTCTTGCTTGTGCAAATGTGTGTAAACACGTTTTTCTGCAAATACATCACGTTCTAAAAAGGCACTACAGGCATTGAAATTTTATGTTGAGTGACATTCTGCGAAAATAGGTTCCTGAAATGGTTTCAGGAACATTTTTTAATATTGTTAATTGGGGTAAAATTATTACATCAAGGTCTTCTGCATAAAAATGCGCAGTACTACATAATGGAATCTTAAGTATCTCATTAGGGAATCCTATCGTCCTGTCACGAAAGATAGGTTGCGAATATATCAAAAATGCAAAAATGCTTCTAGAAACTCGTAGACTCGAAGTCTATGAACTTAAACGATCATCGGAAAAAAGGTGAACTCAAAATTCTAGCCAGTAGTGTAAAAACATCTTAAAAAGAATTTTTAAAGAATTCAAAAGAGTTTCAAGATTTTCAAGTAATTTCAATATATAAAAAATGTTTTTGAATTCTTTAAAGTCTGTTGAATCTCATGAAATTTTTAAAATTAAATCTTCTATGTAATGGCTCTGGACTTATGGCTTACCATCTGATTCTTGAAAGTTCTTTTTTAGTCTGTTGAATGAAGATCATGATGTATGTATATGTTGAGGTTCTTCAATTCTGTGAATAAGAATTAAAATTCAGTATAGTGGGGAGAGTGAAAAAGGAGGTGAATAATTTTTCGCATGAATGCCCTCTGAGTGAAATATAGTTGTGATAGAAATTATATCGCCAAATAAATAATATCGTAAAATAAATATTATCTTAAATCTCTCTGGCATGCAGGAGTGGCTATCAAAGTTATCCTTATCGAAACGAGGTACAGGGACTTATCTACCTTTAAAAAAAAGCTGTCTAAAAAATAAGGTTTCAGAGACAACCATTAGTCATCTGCTGAGACTGATTCGGATCGCTAATGAGACCAGCATACCGACGTGTCACTGGTCATATATCTACTCGACAACCATAATAATCTGGCAAAGATCAACGATCAGCCGGAGGCGTCGCACGGTAGCACAGATCGAGACTCGATATGGTCTGCACTGCATGTCCAACTACTTTAGAACGAGACCTTTCTTGGAACCTGTTGAATACGTTCTCTTAACGTGTATTCCAATCTGTGTATGTATTAACTATCATAAGTTTTATAGTTGTTGCCTCATTCGAGAAATAACGACATACGATCTCCTACGATTTACCATCAGGATTTATGTTTCTGCATATAATTACACGATAATGTATCACAATGTTAGGATATCATTATCGCTTTTACGATAAATTTTTTCTTTTCGACCTTTTCATAACAAGATGAAGTAGAGTTTTATATACAGATTTCATCAACCACTATACGCAAACAGAACAATAAAATTGTCATCTCTTTTCATTGAAACCATTTTAACGAATAAACTCAATTTCAACATGATTTGTTGGTTACTGCTTGTACCCCTATGTATAAATTTGACAAATCTCTCTTTTCATCATTAGTTAAACTTAAAAATAGAGAAAGGCTTAAAACTGTTACAACCAGCATTAATATTACGCTTGAGCGAGGTGGTGTGACACCTATAAATGCGGGTATCTGATGTGTCACGGACAAGTCGAGGAACCATGAAGACTGGTCGCCTAGAAAATTATCGTCCCCACTTTGTCACGTGAGGAGAATAAATTCCGAACATGCCCATTACAGTTTACGAGCTACGCTTAACATATAGCCATGCCAGTCTATTAAGATATACCTACACGATTGGGATGAGTCTGTATCCTGAATTTCCATAATGATATGGAAACCGACTACATACATTTGTTACTAGGAATTCATTATCATTTTTACGGTCCATAGAATAGATTACGAAGACCGGTGGCATTAATGACGCTAAAGTGCCACGTTGAGAGGCGTGTGGATAGGTGGACCGGATCGTTACATTTATTTTCTTATTATGTGCAGTTAAAAAAAATAGTGGAAGATTAGGGGAAGATTAAACCCGCAAGGCTGTCTTTTGGTTTATTCATATTTCAATGAATGTGCATAGTGACAATTTTAATATACCTTACTTCCCCTTCAATCAAAACGACAAACAGTAAATTGAATTTGTTATTTCTCTTTCATTTAAAAGAAATCAGAAGAGTTTTTATTGAAATGAAATGAAATGCACTTCCCGCATCAAAAATAATAAAATCAAGGACAATTTCCCGTTGTTTTTCCCGGATTTCTTTTCAATTCCTGAATTATTCCCGGATTTCCTTAAACTCCAGCACAGTAAACGCCCTGGAACTGGACAATTTTACGTTATCCCTCTGTAAAATGAATAGAGCAATAAAAGTTGCGTCACTCTAAACCGAAACATAACGCAGCAGAAGAACGAGGGTTGAAAGAGGTGAAGGGAAGAAAGGGGCACAACCTCGTAACGCGCCGCGATGTCTGTTTATACCGTTTGGAAGATGAAACGCGCGGTTTTACGGCCGCGTAGCTGGCAATGTCGGCGTAATTTATAACAGTACATTTCACAATAAGAGCAGACCGAAATTACCACCCAGTGGCAGAATAAAGGATGTTCAGTCATAACATCTGATGAAGCGAAACATTAACGAGGCGATACATCAGCGCAGGAGAACTTTCGCGGGTATGAAGGGGAGGTGTGGGCGACTTGGAAATCACCCAGAAGAACGGGCGAGAGATGAAATGTGAAAGAAGCAATTCGTCGAGCGAGACCACTATCCGACATAGCGATAAGTCACGTCCCTCGGACTCCTCTGAAAAATCATCGTGATCAGAAGGAATTTTACGGATGTTGAGAACGTATATTTATACGCCCGTACGACGTTTACAGACATGCATATATATCTTCCAATGCTTCTCTGCCTTACAATTAGATTAGAAGGCTGTCTGTTTTCTGAGCGATTTGTCAAGTCTCTCTCGAATTACCGTTTGTTCCGAGATCTTACTGAAATTCAAGATTCATTAACATGTGCAAACATTAGTCTCATTTGCGGTACATCTTGTCTTTCGAATCTCCGGTTTTATTTACAGATTAATTATGACATGTTGTCTAGGTACAAAATATGTTTCTATCTTTCGAGTTTCCGGTTTTATTGAAAATAGACAATACTTATGATCGGAAATTTGTTACGACAGTACTAATTACATACGCGCACGGAAAAATAATCTCTATAGCAAATTTTACTTACGGAAAAGGATAGTCTACAACTTCACCTTAACAAATTTTTAAAAATAAATTCTTTAGTGGCTAAAATTATTAAAAAATAATTTTTCAAACCAAAAATTTCTTAAATAAATACATATTTTTCATGATAATTTATTTATTTTTAAAAATTGGTTAAGGTGAAGTTGCAGAGTATCCTTTTCTCGAGAAAATAAGCTATTAATCATTAATATTGTGTTATTTTTAAAAATTTTATCAGAAGCGATAAGAAAAAAAGTTTAATTAAAAATAAAATTTGTTAAATAAATAATTTTCGAAGGTTTGCATTTTTTTCATGAAATATAATCTTATCTCTTTTAAAAAATACCACCAATGATAATATTGCAGGTCTTGAAAATATAAATAAATAATACCTTAAATATTATTATTATAATTTTTTAAATAATTTTATAATTATTAAATATTATTTAATTAAGATAATAAATAATACCTCAATTTTTTAAAAGATATCTATTTTCTTAAATAATTTGCAATGATGTTTTTCAAATTAGTAATTTTTAAATACTGGTTATGTTTTGATTATTGTTTCCTTCTTTACTGAAAGATGTAATTTTCGGAATAGATTGAAAATGAAATCAACCTAAATAAATGTTGTGTATGTCTCATAATATAGAGATGTGTTTTTTGTATGCACGAAGCGCTTTAGATTATTTTTTTCCGTATGTGTATAAAAAACGAGAACGCTAAAAAAGAAGAGAGTGCAGTCAAATTTTGCAAATGTATGACCTTGGGTGGAGATAAGATTAGAGTTGATCGTTTGTTTTTGTAAATCCAGACTGCGGCTGATCACAATGGAGACTGCCGCTCGATTAACTTTTCGTGCCGCCACCGCTGCCTCGGCCGTGATTTATCAGCTACGAACCGTTAATAAATTGTTATAATGGCGTTAAGATAGAGCGACGAACGTAGGCGTAGGCGGGGCGGATGATGGCAGGCAATATTTTACCGCATAGTAGCTTTATGACCGCAGGTTACGAGCCAGGAAGAGCCATAATGCCTGAGGTATATCTACGGCTCCTTGCTCGTTGCAGGAAAGCTCGGCACGGGTGCCAATTCCTAGGAGCGTATCGAACCATAAACTTGGAACGTGATGTATGTTACCTTATACCAATCCCTCGTTACAGACCCACATAGAACTTACAGACCGACCCACACGTGTGCGCGTATTTTTTACTTGGGATCTTTCCTATCTATTCTGTAGTTGAAGCTGTGGTGGCTACATGTAGAGATGAAATTCGTTTACCAACGTCTGGTCGCCGTGTAATTGGACATCCAACCGGAAGGGACACCATTCGTGTTGCCACATGAACACTTGCTGTAGTAATTTATGTCAGGAGTAGTTTTACTCTTAAGTGATTTTCCGAATTTATGGAAACTCTAGAGGGAAAAAACGTCTTGCAAGCGAAGTTATAGAACTAAAAATACATGAGGCGTGTGTTGAGTGTTTCTCTGTAAAATTGTCTTGATCAAATTGTGTACTGACAGGTAAATAGATGTTGAGCAGATAAACTAGAGTTACTGCCAAGAGTGCCAAGCAACAATTTTGTAACAATTTATAGTAGTGAGAATGTTATTTCCTTCTGTCTTATTATCTTATTGTCTTAGAGTCTGAACACGCTATTAACTATTGTGTTTTTTCTCTTTTATATCTTACGGGCCAGACAGGTGTTTCTTCGAGTTTCATGTGCAGAAATAGCCTTGTCATGATTAGTTTCGGAACTGTTGGATTGTCGCTTCTGGCGCTGAGCCCTTCAACTGCACAGTTCATTATTTCTTGTACCTTATACGCCAAGCTCTTTAATGGAGTACATTTGATTGCATAAATGCCCTGAGATTTAATTTGTCGAAATTTCAAATATTTCCTTGACTTGGCAACATCATTCAACCAAATAGACAATTTATGATCAGAGAAAATAAAAAATTCTTGGACTCGCTGAACATTTGAAGTCGCTTTTTATTATACACATATATCTGACAGCACGTGACGTAATGTTGATTCCATGAGCCTATCATGTAATAAAGATAAGAAAACTTCCACTCGTGAAGTGAAGGAGATGAGGGTAAAAGTAGTCACGTACAGGATTTTTCCATCATGTTCTCCTGTCTATTGACTACCTCTTCGAAGTCAATCGATAGGTAGAAGCGATGAGGAGAACGTTGAAACGATATATCCCAAGGAGAAGATTCTCTTCCCTCGTGAATGTTGGGACGTTGGCGAAGAATGGCATGAACCACGATCTCTCTGACGGCGACGCCGTTTAGATAATAACGCGCATTTTATCTTCCTCGTAAAACCTAATTTATGACCGCATCCAAGTCTATGGGCGTGCTATGGCCGCCGGGCATATGGAAACTCAGAAGGGAGCCTGCATCAGCAAAGGTCGTCAAGTGGATAGGACACTAATATTATCAGTGTTGAGCTTGCTTCACCCTCGGATAATCGAGAAACCAAAAATATGACTCCTTTAAATTCAATCCCTCCTTCCTACCATAAAAAATCTTTTTACTAACTTTTCCAAGTGTTCCTCCTACTGTTATAGCAAATCAATTTTGTTTACGGCACTGAAAATATGTTTTGAAACATCCCTTTCATCATATTCACCTCTAAAAAATCTCTATGTGCAGCGCTATAAATATTTCATATTATAATATTTGCTAGTGCGATTAATGCAGATGTGTACTAAGGAAAATGTACTGAAGGAAGTCTCGCAATTATATTCAAAGATTTAATTTGTGCGACACGCTAGATGTTACATACGTGACAAGATTAGACTATAAATAATGTTTCTAGCTGCCTTTTTAATCATATAATTAGCAATTTAAATTGTCCATCAATGCAGAACGTACAGGAAGTTATCTTCAAATTTGTGAACCTCAACTCATCACATAATGTAGGTTCTTCTCTGTTTGTAGACTAAGCGTATTTATTTTCTCTATCTCGACGTTTCATGCGAGTGATTGCGAAAACTTACATTAGAATGATTTACGAGTGCCGTCTTGTGAAGATATGGTAGATGGCTTCAGGTGGCAAGATGAAGAATTACGATCTAGTATACTACTACTACTTTGTTTTCTTGTGAAATAAATATTTTCCATTGCGCGATTCTTGGCTTATCGACAAAGCTGATTATACATTGTTACTTGTGCTAACGTCATTCCGCAAAAAATACTCGTCCAAAAACAATTATAAAACGGGAAAAAGTGAGGAAGGTTATGTAAAGTCTGGAGGGTGTGTTTTGCATGTAATAAATGTAGTCTGGACCAATGAATTATTAGCGACAATAAAGATAAAAACGCTCACAGAATAATTAAGAAGAGTTATTTTTCACTTGTTTTGTCACTGTCATTCATCTCTGAATGCCATTCATCTTGTGCTCAGTCATTTAGAGCTGAAATTAAATTCGTTGCCTTAAAATCATATTCAAGATGTCATTAATCATTCAGTATTTATTGTTTTAGTACTATATCCATTAACCTTATTCTGCGTACAGTACATATAATTATATCATATATATAACATATGATATAAATTTCGTACATTGTGTAAATAGCAAATAAATCAGCGAAATGCCAGAATCTCATGTGTCAAGTTAGTATTTTTTACTTGATGCAGATGCATGAAAATTTGTATTTTGGGATAAACGCGTGAGTTACAAATAACAGTTGACCCATGGACCCAACCGCTTGGATTAATATATTGGATTTTGGAATCTCGATGAATAGAAGATTAAAATCTGACTAGATAATATCTCTCACGGGCTATAAAGACTTATCTACGAAGCAGAGGAAATATATATTAATTCTAAAATATGCACGACGGCAAAATGCGGGAGATAAAATCTCCGTCTCCTCAATGAATGGTGATCAATTATTATCGATAAATTTTAATCATTAATGTCACGTAGCCTATCCAGAACCGGCTTTGCTTGGCCGTCCGTCCTCTGAAGCACTACAAATGAAGACTTTAAATAATTTAGTCTCCGGTTGTAAATTCCCGCCGGGTGGAGCGACGTTAATCGATAAACTGTTCGTTTAACCTACTCGCTCTTGTTGTACTGGTTTGAAGTTTATGAATACGCGCAATGAATCACGAGATAATAACAGCGTACATGCTCATATATATCTACATGACGCGTAGTATAATACTTTGCGGTCGACTAACCACTATTTGGATCCTTCGCAAGGAAGTGACGATGGTCTTTAATATTAAAGATCCAGCAAGTCTTCCTGTTCTTTACGACTTATTCACCAACGCTTGGTGGAAGCTGTGATTAATTGCTACTAGACTCAGCTTGTCTGCTATTCGAGATGATCTCATTCTAGTAAAGACGTCGAGGATGAAGTTCAGCTTGTCAAAGATGTCATCTTATGGCTACCCGACTACCCGTGATTCTTGATGTCCCGGTTTCTAAGATTCGATGATAAATGACTTGTGCCAGCAAGGTGAAAGAGACATGTGGGCTTAGTTGGTCCAATAGAATATACCTTTTCAAGTATCTTCTTAAGGCTGACACACAGCCACTCGATATTTCCAAACAATTTCAGAATTTTCATGAGATTTCAAAACATTTCCAGTGATTTTAAATAATAATAAAGAATTTTAAACAATCTTCGACAGATTTTAAAGAATTTTTAAACAATTTCAAATGAATTCAGAAGAGTTTCAAGATCTCTTTTATCATATGATTTTGAGATGCGAACCAGTCAGAAATGGATAAGACGTAGAAACACATCGTCGTTGAAATTCGAAAAATCGTCGATATTTTCGACGGTTTTTTGTCGTCAAGATCGATGAAAACTCACCTCAAATTCGACGATAATTTCAACTCAACGTCATATCGACCATCCATTTCTTACTGGGGAAAATGATAATGAAATCTCATATTTCTGAAAGTCATACTTTTGACAGAATAACTGATTGAAACTCAAATTCACTTTTCCTTTTTCCTGCTTGGACTTAGATTCACTCTTTTGATGAATGAAAAATTGAAAGTAAAGATCGCAGACTCAGTCTCTAAAGACCCAAAAGTAGTCGGGGTTCATTCAGCTGGCCTCGTGAGCTTTCCGGAAGCGGAAAGTCGTGGAAAAGGAATCCAATTTGTAGATTATTTGTATGTTGAACGACTCCCTCGAGAGTCGTTCGACACAAGAAGAGGCACTCGTGAGGCTTCAAAAATTCTTCGCTACGCTCTGAGCTTTTCAAAGCATGTATAAAGAGTCGAACGCTTTACACGCCGTGTAAGTAGTTTACGAGGAGCGATAATCTTTCTTCCGAAGCTCTTTTACCACGAAAGGAGATTCCTATAGTGCAGAAAGGTTAATGTTCCTTTGTGTCGATCGTGTTATTGTATAGGTGTATAGTCTGCAAGAAGAGAGTAGTCACTAGAGGGAGTGGATGCTGGATGGCGCTCGTCAAATATGTCAGTGAAGCTGGTACTGTTGGACTCAACTTAAGCCGTGACAGCGGGAAATGACAAGCTGTATATAATATTCAAACCGAACTCTAAGTGCCCCGTGGGGAGATGTAATCCCGGCTAAGCCCGATTTGTTTGGCTGTCGTTAGGCGTCGCCGGTTCACTAATCACCGTCCATTGTACGGTAATGGATCCTCAACGATCCTTCTACCGTTGATTGACAGTCGATTCTTTGAAGGCGTAGGTAAGCACTAACCACTACCCACGACAGTCGGCAGTTGAACCAAATTTCGAGATGACGTTCATCTTTAAATTACTTTAAATATATATATATAGTTTAATAAATAAAAAATTAAAAGTGTAAAAATAAAGAACCTTTAAAATGTAAAACTTTTCTCAATAAATCCCGAAAATAAGTATTTAAATTGAAGGATTTGTTTAAATTCCTTTTAATTTTTTTTCTAACATGTCTAACTTTGATTTCACATGTATTTGTATTTGCCTTGCTGGAAAAAAATTAGAAATACAATTCCAAAACTTTGAAAAATCGAATATTCGGCATAAAACCCGACCGTTAAATATATTTTTTAAATCTAAAATAATAGGGAATCTATTTCTCATCAAAAGAAAGAAATTTCAGATTTAAGGTTTTAGAAAATCAAAAATAAAGGATTTTATGAGGCATCCTAATCCTAATGGTGACGACTACTAAAAAAGTAGTAGTAGTAGTAGTATGGTTCTGATTTTGGCTGATTTTATGGCAGTTGAAATGCGTTTGTCGTTGCTTCATCTGAGTATTGTGGCCCACGCTGGGCCGCCGCCGAAGGCACTCATGGCGGCAACTTTGTGTCATGTAGCTCGCTCGCAGACAGAGTCGTGATATTGTTGGTCAGATATAATTTTATTATACCTGTGGTGAGCGCTCGGGGTAGTTTATCAGCGGCTGAGTGAACCTATGTCACTTTTCCTCCCAGCCCTCGCTCCTTGAATCTTTCTCGCGCACACGCCACCTCTGTTCTCTTCCCATTGCCACACCAGGGGATAATATATTGTCGGCCGTCGGATTCTACTGCAGTAATGTATGGCTGACACCCTGGGTTGGGATACAGGGCCAAAAGCGCAAGGGTGAAAAGAGTCCAGCCATTCTATCCTGCGGTTTTCATCGGCTCCTTTTTCTTCAGCTCCTCCATGCGGACCCTCCTTACCTTTTTTCGTCTTATTCTCCCTCTTCTTGGTTTCTTGTGCTTCTGGCTTCCTCGCAAGATTACCGCCTCCGATAATTACGACGTTTGCACCCACAGGGAGCGATTTGTCTTTCCCGCCCGTAGAAAAGGATCGTTGTCTCTCGTGTTAACGACGCGAATGGGATTTCTCGACGTCGCGGGTCCACCGATTTCGGACCTACCGAAAAGCTTCCAAGTCAGTAATTCTGAAAGATTTCAATAAAAAAAAAAAAACAATTTCCATGGGTGGTCCACAGGTAAAAATTAAGTCAACCGATTTACTTATTAGGTACTACTCTCTCAATCAGAATCAGTTTTTTAAATACTTGAAATTACTTGAAAATCCTTAAACCTGTTTGATAGGATCAAGAAGCAACATTTCATCTCTCTAATAATCCGAGATGACGCATGGACGCAAACTCATCTGCAAACTACAAACTGGTAGAAGAACGACTCTGCAACAAATGTAAAATTCAATTAGTCGACTGCTCGTAAACTTAAAAATTTCGACAGCTGACATGTTGTTTCTTATTTCCTAAGACCTTCCTCACCTAATTGGACAGAACAAATTATCGGAAGCTATTTTATTCGCAGATTACGTCCCGGGTTTTAGACGTTCCTTTTTATCGTGCTCCTGGAGCTTGGGGGGAACTATAAGGTAGAAGAAAAAAAAATTATGGCGTATACGGCGTTTGTAATTAAACTGACACGAATGGGGCTAATAAATTTGTGCGAGCATAAAACGAGTCTTGTAACTCTATCGAGGTAATTGCGGCGACCACGCCTCGCTGCCGTGGGCTGCGGTTGGCTCTTACACCTTTTCGAATACCGTGCAACCGATACGCGTACACGTGAACGCGCTAATATACCCTGTACATACCTTGTCAAAGTGTCACGTAAGTCTAGTACATTCACCGCAACTAGATGAACCAAACGAGAACAAACAATTAACGAGCCCCGTTAATGTTACATGTCCATTCCATACGAAAGGTGCACTAACTAATGAGAGATAAATCTTACTCAGTGGTCGAGTACGAGAATAAGTTAGACACAGAGAGAGAGTAGGCTCTCTTTCTCACTTCACTCACCTTCCACGGACAGTGACAGGTGTAAGGACGTGTCTGCCTTAAGGATTGTTAGACGATTGCAGAAAGAAATCGCTGAAGGCGAAACAGAACTTTATGCGTTCATGTGTTCGGTTCCACGCACCTGAAGATTGAAGATTCAACGTGAAATAGCTCCTAAATTGGAAAATTAACCTCCTATTTGTATTCTAGAACTGAAGATTCGTTGCACGTCTTCTGATCCTTAAGAATCTTAAAATGTAAAGGTTGACTCGAAAGGGAATAAATATGTGGAGCAGATTTATTTCAGCCTTCACCCAATAGCCCATGGAGGTAACTAACATGTAATGTGTTATTTATAACCAAACTAGCAATATATATTCCATGAAAACCTTCAAAATTCCACGACAAGTTATTGGAGTTTTATGGAATTTTAAGGAATTTTAAGTGATTTGGCGAGATTTCATTGGATTTTCAGGAATTTTAAGGGATGTCACGGAATTCTCAGAAATTTTAAATAATGTTTCAAAATTTATTGGGCTATTGTAAAGAATTTCAAGGGATTTTACGAAAACATATAATTTCACGATATTTTGTGAGATTTTAAGAATTTTTAAGGGATTATTTCACAGTTAGTATATAATAATTGTGTTGCGACTTTTTCAAAAGCTGATGATGAGGAGTCTATTTTTCCCTTATTTCAAATAAAATTGTGTATACTTTATATTTTATCTTTCATTTTTCAGTATGGTATATCGTTGGGTCGTAGAATGCGATGCTGAAACTGTAAAGAGGCTGAAGCGCGATCGTGCAGCCACCAAGTTGGCGTAGTCATGGAGTCATATATATTCTGCGTCCAGGGATGGCAAGCCGTGCAGAACGTGTGTGTCCCGTGTTCCGAATGCAAGGAACAAGCAAAGGTTGTCCGCAGCCAGAAGAGTTATGATCAACTACCCTGTCTGCCTGCTGGCAGCCTGACTGCCTTAATTCTTCACCCTTCCACTTTCTCAACGCCGGCCATCTTGGTTTCGAAGAACCGGTTGCTCACCCATGGATATGTTCATGGACGTGGCTAAGCCGCGGTACTTCACCACGACATTAATGGACCAGAAGACACGTGGTTCTAGAAGTTCATATCATGGGTGAGGATATCAGCTTCGATTTTCCTTTACGATGTCAATAACGGTTCTACTCAAGGACTATCGTCAAGATTGATGGCTTTATTCTCCTCGTTCCCTTTACCTTTCCATTTAAGTTTTAATACAAGTTCTTCAACAATATAGATAGATAAATATTGATACCAACGTTTGCAAAATGAATCGCATACCTGCAATCAGAAACCGCCTACAAATCACGTCAAGCTAATTATCATATTTCCAATACATCTTATCCTTGTAAATCAGAACCTTGTCAATCAAAATACAAATCTTACAAAAGAATTCTGTCTTTCCACATTGAAGTTCCTACGTTCAGCACGCTTATCGCTTATGTCATTGTCTTGAAATGTTTTCTGCCAGTGTGACTGTTTATTATTAATTATGTCAGTTTGTCATTTATGCAAACTATGCTACTCTTGTTATGTTATAAATTATGAAAGATTTTAAAGTAATTTAAAAATATAAAAAATATTTTTGAATTCTTTCAAATTTGTTAAATGTTTGTGTATTTGTATTTTGAAATTTTTATGACAGGATTCTTTTTGATGCTAAAGTGAAATTATTGTAGATTAAGCTATTTCAAGATAAAATTGTATAAAATTATCATAAGCATAAATTACAGACAAAGGCGCGCGCTTGACATTCTATTTAGAAAAACTCGCTCATGTAATTTAAATATCCTAATGACATTTCTGATAGTTTATATACCTGTCTGCTGCAGAGGAAATCTATCCAGCAATCTCGTAATAAGACATACCTATCAGCCAATAGCTATGGTGTAATTTAAATGACAAATTGAGTATCCCTACTGTATCCTTTATCAAGCTACAGGCGATTTTACACGGCTATTATCTCGAGAAACTTTCTCGTTTCGATCTTGCCAAAGAAACACGGTCTTCTAAACGAGAACCTTATACATCTATATATGATTCGTATTATGGTAACGGCGATAATATAGTGGCCCCGAGGAGGTGGTGGCTGGTTGAGTTTATTTCGAAAGACAACAATAGAATGCATCGATAGAGAGCATTGTATGCAGGAGGGCGCGCCAACGCGCACAATACCTTCTGCATTATGTATATCATGTCTGTAGATACATCTGTGTGTTGTAATCCTAAACAACCATCTATAAGCCCCCTTCGTGTATCCATGGATAGTCCACTAACTGCTTTCCACTGTCACGAAGTTCACTCGCCTCCACTCTAAACGTATAATTGGTTTCGCTCAAAAAAGTTATTTGCAATGATTCATTACTCGTATAAACAATTGTATTCGACAATTGTGGGTAAACTGATGGGTTCTATTATCGAAAAATAAAGCAACTCAAAATCATCCTTCACCTTTCAGAATTATTTTGCTTTTATGCTTTGTAAGCGTCTTCCAACAGGTGCAAGTGCAGATTTTATACCGCTGTGTCCGATGTGAATATCTGCGAAAATGCAGCGAAACATGACCAACAGCGCTATAAAATACGAGAGGAGAAGAGAAGACATGATAGAAAAGGGAAGGATGAAGATAAATAATAAAGCAAGAGAAGCGCCATTCAGTTAGAAAACGGGTGGATAAATCTGGACTCTCGCGAATATCTTCCGCCAGTTGGTTTCCGTCACTCACGCGGCTTCTTTTGATCCTCTCACGTGTCTGCGGCACACTTAGCCTCATTCCCTCAACTCAAATTCAATTCACCTTCAAAAGAAACGTGACTGATACCAAATAATCACCAAAATCGACTATAATCTCTTATCCCTGCCCGGCAAAGTTGCGACAGTCTTCTCACGAGTTGCCAGTCATTGATCCAAACATATAATAGAATCCATGAACATAATACAATCTCAGAATGATTTTTGCAAAACATGCAAAAACTGTTTATAAGAATTAAAAAAACACTCAAAGAATGATCGAAATTCGAAGACATTTGAAATTAATCACATACAAGTTTTTTTTCCCACGAAAAAGAAACAATGCCACCTCTTTCCGGTGTCATAAATCATCGGAAGGATAAGTCATGGCAGGTTGCTCTTTCGGTTATACTCGTTGCAGCATAAAATCTAAACCAGATATCGTGGAACCCGGACTCTCGTAATGAAAGCTCGAAAAGACAGATGGGCTAGCAGACAGGGTGAATCGAATCGTTTCGGATGTTAAAGACTCTAAGTTCTCGCATTTGTTTTCTTATTTATCTTATTCATGCTCCCTTTTCTTACTCTCTTGGAATCCACTCGAATGTGAAATGGCAGCTGGAGTTTCAGAAACACGTCCTGCCACGCTTGACGAGTAACATAAGTCAAAACACACCAGACTACATCCGCCATTCATCAAGTGAACAATTAAGGTCAAATTTGTGACAGCCACTTAACGTAATAAGGGATCGCTCTCGACGGACCGGTTTCTGGTTACCGTTGACACTTTGCAGAGACGAGGAGCAAGGACAGAGTCTAGCCAAGTGCACCCTTGGAGACTATACGTACACTCCTCGGTGACACGATTTCCGGATCCGAGTATCTCAGCCTCTTCATGTCCCACTTTCGGTGAAATGTTATTTTAAAAGTTAAGCACTGCTTTCAAAACATGTGAAGAGAAGTTTTATCTGGCGTCTGTCTCATTTCTGAACACTTCCTATTTTTCTTGAATGTCGCATAAGGACTACTGAAAACATTCTCAAGTGAAATCACTCAAAAAAGTTACAAATCTTATGATCATAAAATGTATAGTGTATAAGATTGTGCGTTGCTAACTAGAAATTCTACATTATTTAAAAATCTTGATCAATCGAGAGGGGGGGAGTCATGGTCTATTGTCACGTTAGCATTACAAGGGTGGGTCCAAAAATCATTTTAAAAAGCGATACGTAATAAATGGACGATCCCTTATTCGATATCTTGAAAGATCTTTGCTGTGCGTATATATTCATGACTGTTTTCATACACGTGAGCCCAGTCTTAGATCCGAGTCACGGACACGTGGGACGAGTCCAGCAGAGGCTTGTCTCCGACTACGTCGGCGTGTCAGCCAGCATCAGCATCAGCAGCGGCGTGCTTCATGTCGAGCTGACAGCTCGTATCTACATTTTGACCACGAGAATCTTTATAAGAGTTCGTGGGCGACTGACGTCGATGACTGGCGGGCGTGATGTGCAGCCTTCCTTCGTACTTCATGCGTACCTCATTACTGGCACAGAAAGTGACTTTGCCTACGAAGCTACGATATGTTCTACTACATAGATCCGATCTCTGGTCATGAATTTCCGTCAGCTATACTATCCTGTACTTTGCCTTACCTTTCAGCTCCTGGCACTTCGGTGGGCAGCGTCTGGAATGAGGAATACATTCGCACGCTTCCTTGAACGCCTCTGGGAAATGCTCATTGCTCACCTCCCACAAAGTCATTCTTAACCCAGGTTAAAATTTCCACATGGATATTCACGGGAAACTTCACGTAGAAATTCGTGGAAATCTACGTGAAATCATCAATTTCATGTGGAATTCATGTGGTAATTTGGAACAATCCACGTGAACTTTCTCGTAAATGTTTTCGCTCTCAAGAATAAACATTATTCAACAGTATGTAGAATATTAATGCAAAAGCTTACAACCTTGAACATTTATGGAGGCCATTAAGATCACAGGGAAGGCCTGCTTTAAAGTTTACTCAAGACAAAGTAATAACTGTCATGAGGCCGCTGATCTACCTAAGATTACAGGGCAGGAAGCGGACGTTCCTGAGAATTAAAATGTTTTCCTTTATCTGCGCCGCACACGAAGGAAAGAAAACACTAGAGTTGTTCCTTGTACCCCAGAACAAACAAGGTGGACGTGAAGGTTCTTAACTCATGTAGGTCGACGAATTGGTTTACGTTTCTGCTTATGAGTACCAGGTGTTAAGCATCAGTCTGAGATCAGAGAGAAAACGGATATCCTATAAGCTGCAAATTTCGTTATCCCACAGAATTCTTCCCTGTAGTTTTTAAATAACATTAATATATGGACATAAAAATTAAAAATTAAAGGCTGCTTGTCATATCAAACCTCAATGCAAATGGGTATCAGCCATGTTATACATACAAGGGTTTGTCTCATTAAATCGCATGAAAGCCGGGGGCTTGACAACGAACCGAGGTAAAACAGTCCTTTGTTTCACGTCACCCTCCTGAGGCTTTGCACATCACTCTGTGCTTTATCGTTGCTGTGAATTTATGTCCAGAGAAGCCTGCAGTGGGATCGGAGATTAAATTGTGGTGAGATCAAAGAAGTGAAAAGCACGCACGCCACTGCAAACTGCAACCAATGTTAGTTTCTCTGACCGCAGGATGCGATGATAGAAATAAATAGTAATGGGACATCGCAACGAAATGTCGATGTTTTAGAACATCAATATATCGAGTGGGTGGACATTGATGTCAAAAACTGCAAACTGCAACCAATGTTAGCTTCTCTGACCGCAGGATGCGATGATAGAAATAAATAGTAATGGGACATCGCAACGAAATGTCGATGTTTTAGAACATCAATACATCGAGTGGGTGGACATTGATGTCAAAAATATCGACATCGACGACTAAACATTGATATTTCCAATTTTTATAGATTGTCCGATTACCCATGCAAACAAAAGAGAAACATTGATGTCTTATATATGTATAATCAATACATCTAAATCATAACATCGATGACAAAAATATCGAAATCGAGAGTAAAGCATTGATGTTTTCGACGTTATTTGTTATCTATATGTCGATGTCCCATCACTAGAAACAAATAGTAACCCCGCAAGAATTACGTTAGCCTTTTTCATCAAGTGCCAAGAAGAATGAGAAAAGTGATGCCGCAGCTTTTTCTTTACTGTTCGACTTAACGGAATCTTCATAGACCTCTTATTCTCGGAAGACGTTCATCCTCCTTGAAAACTTCACAAATCTCTAGAAAATTCCGAAAGAGGATGTATGAAAAAAAAAAGAGAATTTCGCCGCTGTGAATAGTGGCCTTGTATCCGAAGGGTCATGTCGAACCGAACGAAATGTGAAAAGTACAGTTTACATTTACGAAATACATACATTATAAAGGAGGATGGACAACCACCCGTAGAGAGGCTGACAGCGGGGTGAAAAAATGGCGGCATGGTCGACACTAAATATCGGATTACGTCACCTCCTTTCCTTAAGCACTGACAACTGGCCTCTGGTCAGTGGATCTCCCGTTGAGTGCCGAAAAAGTATCCCTGTTTTTTCATGTGCATGAAAGTGGAAAAAAGCTTCTGTCACGAACTCGAGACTCAATGAATCTTCGACGGATATTAACATCTAACATCTAACATCCTATAACAACTAACTTGTTCCATGTGGGCTGCCCGGGATGCCGAATGAACCAAGGACTCTTCAAAAAGCGTGCAAATTCGTTTGGCGTTTTTGTCACTATTTTTGATGCTGCATCAGATAAAAGAAGGCGATTTGTTGGCCTCTAAAGAGGATATTTATTGGTTTAAGTTCTCTTTCTAAAAGAGGATTGTAGAAAACAGAATGGGTCGCGGAGCTTTGATCTTCTTCTCCATTTAATGTTTGGCATACAAAAGTGTCCTCGGTCAGTTTTCAGAAGTCACTTGTATATATTTTATGGCACATAAAGGTGACTTATGAATATTGACTTCTGAAAATCTGGCAATATAAAATACTTTACATTTCTCTACGATGCAATCATCCAAACATTTTGTAACTCATAATATTTAGAAGAATATTTTTTCGTATTGAATGTGTTACGTGACTTTTATGATAGTCAAATCGACCTTACTTTAATCGTGAGGCATATATTAAGCAGAGTTGGAAGAAGTCGACATGCTTCGCTACTTTATCAACTGCTAGCGAAAATTTATTGGTTCCGAGACTCTAAATTATGGAGAGTAAAACCATTCGACGTGAATAGAGTGTTGGTATCACATAAACTTCCGTATAGATATTACAATATTTTTATCTCGGAGGTTTTGAAAAATCAGATCTTTTGTGAACAATTATTTTCCACGCGAAATTGTCTATACAAATCCAGAACATGCGGGTCGCATAATGCATTTCGCCCACTTCAGTTGCACTCCAAGCAACGGTGTTTCTGAAGATTTGTGTGGGTTCAACCTCCTCTCAAAAGCGTAATTTCCGCCTTAGTCTAACAATCTTAAAAACTAGTGTTTAGTTCATTTTTTATTTTACACGTGCCAGTTATTTTGTATTATTTATAATCTCACATATTTTTTGGAAAGTCTCAATTTCTTTTACAAAATATTTATTTTACGGTGGATACAGAATTACATTTTTATTTGTCTAATAGAATTGTTTAACGTCCTTTAAAATATCATTTAAATTACTTTTACCTCCTGAATTTGTTAACTCTCCGTAACGAGAGAAACTAATTTAATCCTTCTATTTCAATTGGGCAATAAGAGAAGGTTGTGCACATTATTTAATTAAAAATTTGGCATGAGCTTGACCGGGAATTGGAGAATATTTGCATTTCGCGGTTCGCCCTAATTGAGTAGAAGCTTGATGAATTCGCCACACGAAATTCCGAGAAGCGCTTCTCGCTTTATTATCATTATCATTATCGTTACCATTACCATTATTTTTACTCACAAGCGGCATGTGTTCTGACTGTAATAATAATCTTGATTGTCTCTGGCCCACTCACGCCACTTTGCGCTGCTACATCCAATTACACTCGCGTAAGGCCGAGAGTATGAGAGAAAAAGATGATGAGAATGAAGGGATGGAAGGAAATTCTGCAAGAAGAGGAGTTGGAGGTTGCGAAGAAGGAGAAGCGGGGAGGAATTGATATTTTACGATAATGGTTTCAAGTTAATACCCGCCTGCTGCAATTACTTAGTGCTGCTATAAAGTCGGGCTTGTTTTGACGCTGGTCCAGAGGCTATGTTTCATCCTCGCAGATTGTGGCTCAAAAATATTGCGTGAAGCAGAAACATAATCAGTTTAAAATCGTGTTTTTATGCTCATATTTGCACTCAACTTTAAAGTAGTTTGGTGCCATTATTTCCCAAATTAATGCGCCACTGAAAAATTTAGATATCACAGAATCAGTTTTACTCGATTTCTCTCCAAATATTTTGCTTATTAACTTGAAAAAATATATACACGTTGTAACGACTTGCTAATCTGATAAAGAATATCAGTCTCAATATAATACATCTGCCCTAACACGAAGGGTACATCGATCCCCAACCTCTCAAACCTGTCCTTGTCGGCTTAACTCTTTGAATCATGCCGATCGTAAAGCAAACCGGTAGGACCGCATGTTAAATAATTTTCTGCTCTCCATGCAAACACGGTCATATATACTTTTTTTTATCTACTCGCATCGAGTAAATAAAACTCAGAATTTTGCAATCCCCTCAATACGGTCAATATAACGATAGTATCTCTCATCTTTTCATCTAAATTACAGAATTACAATTTATTAACGCATAATCATTATAAGAATAAGATGTCTTATTAAAATTCAGGGAGTAATTTAAGAAACACTGTAATTTAACTTGATGGAACGGCAACCTTGTAGCTTCTCATTAATGATTCAGAACAAAGTAGTGTTAATTTTTAATAATCGCAATACACATAAGGGGTCGTCTATATATTTTGTAACACTACTTGAGGGGGGGGAGGGTTCAAAAGAACCTATAACGATTGGGGGGGGGGATTTGGAGGAATTTTGAGTAATATTCAGGCATCGAAATCCTCTAAAATCCCTTGCAATCTTTTAAACTTTTCGAGAACGTTTAATTCGACCTGAATTGTTAAAAGTTAGATCATAAAATCGTCTCTTCAGAGTGGAACTGTGGAACTGTGGACCAGTCAAGACGAGTTCCCCAGACTCCGAACTGACAACTCACATAGAAAGCGTGAGAGGACCTGAGAGGACCAATGCGAGACAGGGAGTAAAAGGGGCAGGCATCGTGCGAATAAATAAAGCTATCTCGGGTCGCGTTTATCATTTGCTATCCGAGCGTTCCTCGTAAATCTGCCTGCTGTCCGACCAACCAGCCGGGCAGGCAGCCTTCCTACCAGCCTGTCTGCTCCCAGTCGATAAGAGTCGGGTACAAGCAATATGCTGCATCTCACCCCCAGACTGGACTTCATGAGCGCAATTATACTCTTCTGAACCGCACTCTTGACCTTTCTCGCGATTAAACAGTTTGCTTCCCTTCTCTTCTGACCGCGATTTTTTCACTGAAAAAGTAAATCATCAAACAGTCCGAGTTTACTTATTGTTCAAAGCTGTTTTAAATTCGTGGACAATTTTTAAAATCATTTTCATTCTTTAGAAAATATTTGTAAAATCTCTCAAAATCTTTGCTAATGTTTTTGAAATTTAAAAAAAATCTTTTTAAATTATTTGAAATGTCAAATTCCATCAAATTATTTTTAAATTCCCTGAATTTTTGTAAAAGCAAACATATTTAAAATTTGTTTTTTATTGAAAATTTCTGCATACTGAAAATTAATCCTTAAATCAAAAATTCTCGAATATCCTCCAGAATATTTTTGTATGAGAATGTCCTCGAGAATATTCTTGAAAAATATCTTTCTCATCAACTTTTTAAATCATATAAACATCAACAACTGTTAAACGTTGCTCTAAAAATCTGTCCTCACCAAAAATCATTTTTGTCGACATTTAAATCGTCGTGTTTCGCAATAACAAGACAACTCTCGACATTCTCATACTGGCGCTTCTATTTTAGTTAGCTTGGTTCTGGCGTTCCAGCGGCCACATTTCGACGGGAGAAACGAACTGAAAAGGGGTGAAAAGGGGGCGGAGGTTATATATACGATCCAGTAAATTCTTTTTACTGCCGGTTAAATCAGCGTGAGATGAAAGGCAGAGGATCGCGCGATAGCGGTGGTATTAATGCGGCCGAGCATTAGACACATCGAGTTGCGCACCATCTCTTTGATCCGCTTAGGATGCTGCAAGTCACTACGTCAAAGTAATCCGGCTGTAGATTACTTTCAGAGTTTCAATGTATGTGTATCCCAGAATCGGCACCATATTTCGCAAAAGTACAGGATGTTCACTTGTGAACGAATGTTTATAGAATCTCGGGAGACTCCCTGTCTCTTATACTACAGGGGGTACATTATTTTTCCAAGCACGCCGGATGACGCCTTAATGCTTGCGGAATGGTTCAGCAATTGAAATTTTATTAACACGCATTCTGGAAACACGATTCACACAACGATTTTTTAGGATTAAGGATGAGTGGCGTAAGTTTCACTGTGAGGAGTGGGGATACTGTAGAAATGAGAAAGACAGGCGCATGTTTCTCTCTCTCACTCCTTCGAAGCACAACTCATGACTGCAGATCAATAGACATATAAATATATCTCATATACTTTATATAATTTTAACAAATGACTCAATATTAACGGTATTAAAAAATTTCAGAGAAAGCAAAACGCCTGTGTTTCTTTTTATCAGAGAACACTCTCACTCGTTTACACGACTCTGCTTTCTACATACAATTCGCTTTCAGCCTTTGATTCTTCCCGCTTCAAAGTCATTTTACGCGAAAGCCTTTCAGTTTCTCTTACTATCTTATCTTGTTTCTTCTTTGTCGACCACTGTGCCTCATGAGATAAACACACCTAACGAAATGGGCATCGCCTGTTTGGTGTTTGTACCAAGTGTAATCTTGCACTTAAAGATAGAAACTTTCACGAATTGCCAACAAGATCGAGAAGGAATTGCTGTACTTTAACAGGAATTTATTTCAAACTACTCGGTTATATTGGCTTCAGTTTATGTGCTTCAATTCTACGTTACTCAAAATAGTAAAACGAGTATTTGATACCTTCTCAAAAATATCATCTGAAATTATATGAATCATGCAAAATACCTGACAGGCGGTTTCGTGTGGAGGCATTAGAAATTTAATAATTTCAAATATTAAAATATACAAAATATAATTCGATGTCTCAAAAGTATCCTTTGAAAAATGATAAAATTTTTATATAGTTTGCTGCATTCTTTAGCCAGGTTCTGGCAATTCAAAGCAAATATCAAAGAGCAGTACTTTCTGTTGAATTATGAACATCAGATACACCTTAAAAAACATTTTCCTGAACATAACAATAACATTTGGATAAGGCGTTACACGAGAATTTCTGTGGTTGTATATTCGCTTGGAAGTTCTTACACAGCATAAATTCTGCAAAAGGAGCCAGCGATGTTCCTTCCACGGCCCATAAACGTTTAGGTTTAGTAAGTAAATGCCATTTTGCAAAAATGCCGTGATCGATAAACGTGTTCATTATCGAAGACAAGCAAGGGGGAGCAGCAGTAACATTTGGAATTCTACTGCCTTTTCTTCTCGTGCGGCCAATTTCTCGTAATCATATGCAAACGTGGCTATAAAGTGGCAGCTTGGCAATACAAGAGGCTTACGAATCGGCATCGTGTGGACCTAAAATGAAAGTCCAATTCTAAAGTATGACGTTGTTTACTCCAACAACATACAAGTATATCCGAGATTACGATTAGCATCACGTAGGTCTGAAAGCAAATTCCAAAAGGAGATAAAATATTACTCGCACTGCATGTAGAGATCTTAAAGAAAAAAGTGCTCCGGAGAACGTTCGCGAGAACGAGAATTTTCTCGAGAAAATTTCTGAGAAAACTCATATTTTTCGTTTTCGAGAATTTTAAAAATCTAGCCACACTCACCTTTGGCACTTTGAGACTTACAGCTCGACAAGCAATTTCCCTTTTCTCGTCTCACAAGATCGCACGAAATTCAACAAACACGATAAATTTTCCTTGCTTGTATATATCGCTGCCATTTTATCTTGCCCTAAGATGAAAGTGCGCAGCGGTCTCACGAATCATACGAAAAAAAGATCCGGTATCTTCTACTTTATTATATCTTCTCGCTAAACCATTTACCTTGGCATTTTCTTAAATTAAAAAAGCGTCAATCGCTACAAAATGGAAAATTCATGATTCATAAACAATCCGCGAAGATCTGATTTGTTTTGTTGCACTTAAGACAAGGTTAAGAAGTAAAACATAAAATACGAGACAGGATGACATATTCTTATTGCTTTATTTTCATTTTTGGAAAAGTATATATAATACTTCTTCTTATTAGTTATAAAAGATAAAATCTAACTTTAGAAATGAGTGACAAAATTTCAAGAACATTTAATTTTGCAGTATCTCATCTTTTCTCACATGATTACGAGGTAATAAGTATTGTAACTCTATTTGCAATAACTGCCAGAGTCAATACAACACACTTGCGCCAGATTTTATTATCGATGCGGAAATTGGGAAATATTCTGGAACGATGCCATGCAGACAGAAATGATATTCAGTTCAAATGCTTTTGCAAAGTGGTCCAATGTAAAAAATCGAGTTAAGTAGATGTAAACTATGCTTATCATATTTCGCGAATAAAACAATCGTAAAATAATTATTGAGCTGTATTTCAATGTGAGAAAGAGCAACTATATGGCAACTTCTCATTTTATAGTCTAGATAGCGGGGCACTTTATCCTGAGAATTTACGCCAGTGATGGAAATTG
>JAUESH010000043.1:12015403-12052353 GCA_032275165.1 Synergus magnus | reverse complement strand
TATATATTCCTTCAAATTACTTAGAGTCTCACAAAATTCGTGTTACACTTGAGCGAAATGAGCGAGAAACGAGCAGAATAATATTCTCAACCCATCTGTGCGAACTTCTCGTCTCAACGAGTTCTCGCGCAGGTATATTTAAATTGCGGAAATCAAGTAAAAAAAATAAGCAGCTTAGCCAAAAAATACAATTTTGTATTTTTTTTTGTATTTGAATATAATTAATTGTTCATGCAATGTTTCCCGCACGCGTGTACTATTCCTAGTAAAAAATAATTTAGAGTGGTGACTAATCGTCATATTTAATAATACTGAATAATTGATTTGACGCGTATCTTATTTGGAGGTATTTCTGGTATTTGGAATACCATCATGACATTTTGGAAAGCAGATCACGTATCTTGCCCGTATATTAGCGTAGCATCGAACTTATAATTGGCACGGGCTGATCGATATTTTAATTTATATACCTAAGGTGCTTCCACCTCGACGACGGTGTCAGTACACTTAACGAGTAAGGACAGCCTCTGTGGTCGCAGAGTAGAAAATTGAAAACGTGACACGAACTATTCAGATGTCATACACCCCACCGCCTCGAGTCGAGGAAATAATAAGTAAAAATCGTTTTTGTGCCTTCGAGACACCAATTACATCAGCAATTACTCGCCTGGAAGGCTGAGAGCCGCTTGACGTGGAAAAGAGAATCAGGGAATGAGAACGAGAGCAAGTGAGAGAGGCAAACCAATTAACACGATTAAATTATTTTAAATAATACATGCCCGCATTACTGAAGCATCAGCGTACTGGCGTTTTATCGATTTATCCATTGAAGAAGATATAATAATGCAAAAATTTCCAAGCTTTAATATATTGAAACGTCAATTTGCTGTCTTCCAACTGTCATCCATGCGAAGTTGTTCGACAGAAGTATTTTTTTTTATCTCCTGAAATATTAATCGCGAGTTGTCTCTGAAAATATTTTTATGTAGAATATGCTATCAGATTTGAAGATATGTTATATTGTAAATATAATAAATGTTTATAAACTATGTTTTCAATTGGAACTCTCATCCTCAGAAATAATTCAATGAATCGCTGTAAAACTTGTTCCTGGTTGTATCTTAGGGCTTCTGGAATGTAATACGCTTTCGTTGGAAACAGAAGCTATTAATTAAGCTTATTGGGGCTTCTGTACGTCCCTTTGGTCGATCATCCCTATCACCGCCAATCGATCTTCGAGAAGAAGTACTGTGGCTTCGTCAAATGTCCGATTGATCTCTAACCAATCTTCTGAGAAACAATGAGTCGGCATGACTTGATCTTGTCTCCTCGAAATCGCATCAGTGCAGTCTGTCTCGAATAACTTATCACGCATGAAGAAACCACTTTATTTATTTTTTGCCATATAGATTCTTCATTCTTAACAAATAACTCAACATGAAAAGTTATGTTAAAGCTCTCCAGTTTCTTTGAACAATTTCATTTAAAAATAATCAAAGTGCATAATTCCCAATAAATTGAGTGAGTGCATATAACAAACTGACACTATTATCCTTTTAGACAGGCCCATTAACAGTATTTATGATTTGTATCAATTGTAAAGAATTGATGTAAATTAATTTTAACTGAGTGCATTCTGCAGTTGCTCCAAGTAGGCTGAAATGCAATAGAAATCCCAATACGTATAACGGCGAATTGCATCCAGTTGGATGTTCGTTAGATTTATCATGTACTCTACGACCCAAGCAACTACTTAGCGAAATGACGCTTACTCAATTGGCCAACGTTCAACGCAAGAGCTTCTGACCCGTAAAGTCACAGTTTGCTTCACTTAATGTCCCAGCTTCTTCTACTAATTCTTCAATTAATTCAGTTTATACTTCTACTGCAAATTGTATTCCTACTATGTTACAGTCTTCTTTTCAAAAAGAAATTAAATCAATATAATAATTACTCCATCGGTATAAATTATATGGCAATTTCTACTTCTATAAATGAAACAAATTATTGTATAAGCAATTAAATGCGACAGTGCTAAGTATATATACATCTTGTATGGGTGTGAGTAATGGATTGAGATTTTCACGTGTTGACATTGATATGGAATCGATTTTGAAGGTAGAGAAGTTATGCTAACTTGGAACGTCACTCCACGGTATGGTTTTTAACTTTAATCAAGCTAATAAAGTCAATCTTTGCGAGTGGTTAGCTGCAAGCACGATACGTCGAATTGAACGTCGCTTGCATATAATACCCGTCAGTCATTGGAACGGTTGCGCTCGACATCTGTCAGCTAAGTAATTGCCACTAACTTATTTAGCGTTCTGATGATGGAGACCCGAATGAACGGCTAACAAGCTACTAATTCGAGCCCACGGCTATGGCTTCATTGCTAATAATTAGCATCGTTATTGACATTCCGAAGTCAACGCAGTCAGTTTCCAGCTCTCTTGAAAAATGGATAATTATAAAAGCAAAAGAATAGATAGATGAGCTATTAAACAAACAGAGTTTGAAGCTGAATAAAAAAATATCTTCTCTAGCTCAAATTTAGGTGCTAACCCTCTTTCTATGTAACAAACATTACAAAAGTCAATCGGCAGAAGAAATGTATCGAGAGAGCACTTAATGAAGAGACAAGTGTAACCACCTATTTCTTTAATGGTACATTCGCATTTTTACGACTGATATTTTCTTGAGAGTTTTAATTTTCGATATTTGCTTAAAGTTCGAGCATGCCCTAAAAGGATAAAGATTGTTTTCTATTATAATATCCTGTTAATGCTATTGGGTTAGGCTATCCACATATGTATAAATAACAGAAACTTTTATCTTGATGCACTTTTTGTATAAGGTGTCACAGATAATTAAAGTCACCTGCGATGTGAAGCATGTATCACCTGCTGTATCCGAAACTTGATAGTCCTTATTCAGAAAGCCAAAGAAATTGAATTATAGAAGCTGATGTTGTCCTAACTCTGGTTTGTCGGATAAGGTCAATCAAGTTCTGGTTACTTAACTTTTTGCGACGCCTTGAACAATGTGAGCATCAAGATAAAAGTAGCTCCTGTTGTTTAAAATGAAGTAGAGCTCAGAAAGGATAAAGAACTTCAAATACGGTTATAATTTCAGAAGCATATTATGTTGACTCCTTCCGCTCATACATTGTAGGATGTAAAAAGTCAATAAGAATTTATGAGCCGCGTTATCACAGAGTTGCAAGTCAACGGCGTGAGAAGGGATGCCGATCTTGGTTCCCTACCACATGCAGTACGTATGTACGGATAGAGTTCAAACTGCTCAGAGCGAGACCAGTTTCGCCGTGCGCCATTTGTTTCAATCTATGGACAGGGCTAATTGCGAAGAGCATCGTAACGCTGTGGCTGTGGACGAGTTCGTGCAGGAGTGATGCTTTCGTAGACTGGTCTGTTTCCACGACATGTACCGGCGACATTACTTTACAGGACCGTCGCTCTGTCAAGCCTTCATGGAGACAAACGAGCGACCGGCAATCAACCGCTGTTAGCCTGTCCGACCTTTCGCGACCGCATCTGACCGTTCCTTTTTACCCGCCGCTTCATCATAATTTATTGTGACACTGTCACGTTAATAACTCAATTTATTTCACTGGAGACTCTTATTATTTTTATGGCTAGCCGCCTGCCAGTGCCAGCTGGTCACGCGCACCATCCGGTATTGAGTCTCTTTCAAGCTGAACCACAAGTATGCTGACAATTAGTCAAGAACCAGCTCTCATAGAATTGCAACACTTCCCAGAAATTCCGAGTCACCAAGATTTCAATAAGCTCGAATATTTCGACGCTAAGCGACCATCAATCTGATTATTTTCCTAGCTCCATATTATCTTTTCTTTAGTAATATATTTCGTTTATTTTAGCGAAAATTTTGCAATCAATCTGTGCATCGCTTTAAGACATTTTAGAATATCTTAAACTATTATTTTGCAATGCACAGAAAGCACGGGTCACTTTTCTTGGATGATCCTGGCTCACAAAGGAAGAACCACCAGCGTACCTTTCGTTTCGCTTCCACAATGTCGGCATTTCATCACACCGCTAATTAAGCACTCATTATGCTTTATGAATTATGGCAGTAATTCACCGGCTTTCTCTTGCCAGAACCTGCTAACACACAAAGAGAGTCGGCCGTTGGGTCTGCTTATGGAAATTTGAACGAATGTTCTTCCGGTCGAAGTTCCATCGTCATCGTATTTCACTTGATTTCACGGTTCTTCTGAAATTACTTCCTCAGGATCCATATTTTTTACATCAATATCTTACTGATGTGAGACATATTTGATGTGAGACATATTTGATGTGAGACATATTTGATGTGAGACTGATTTTAAACAACAATACAATATTTACCTAATGCTTAAGTATATTTATCTTCATTGTCATAAATTTAGAATGAGGAACTAGTAATGACTATAATCTCTTAGAAATCAGCTGAATACACTTACATCACATATTAGACAATGGTAAACATTTATGAAAACACACGTGCCTCACAAAATGTCAGCGATTAGTAAAAGTGGAAATTTCCAACTAAAATGAGTATGTAACGAAATTGTCAGAGGCACATATAAAAAAATGAGAGTGATTTGCGAACGAAGGATCACAATTAATTCAAACTTTTTTCTTCAAGACTGAATTCTAATTTTTAAATAAGAAAAGAAATGCTATGCTTTTAGTTAAATTTTCAAGACGAGTCGAACTTGAAAAGTGTAAAGTAAACTTTGATCTAAAAGGACGGAAAGGAGTGTATGTCAAGCTTGGTAGGCGATCGAATGCTTGTCTATAATCACGGCGGTGAGGTGAAACACCCGCAGGACATTTCCATACACAAACGCATTTCCTCGCACGTGAGTTCTCGGTTGCGGATGCACGTGTGCGAAAACATAACGAAACAAAGGGACCGCTGTTGTTGCCACATTTACCAGGGTGCAACCCTCGAAGGACACAGACGGCCTTTGATAGCTCACTTTGCGGCTAAGCCACAAACCGCGTTTTCCGTTGCATATGTATTCGTATCCGGAAACCGTTCGAATGAGCGCGTGCTACATGCTTGTGTCACAATATCCGGTCATCGACGTCGACCTATCGCCATATGAATTATTCACTAAAGAATAAATAAAATTTCTTCCCTCTTCTTCCTTTGACCCATCTCTTTATAGACAGTACCATAAATACCTTGCCATTCATTTGCACCAATTGGAAAAGAGCAGTTGTTATTTACAGACGCGTGATAATTACTACTCTAAACGTTTTTTTATCCCTTTTTTTCCAATTCTGAAATCCATTTCTATTTTCTGTATCGTAAAACCGTACATAATGAATTATTAGCCACATGGAAAGAGATATTTATTTTACAATTTCAAGAGAACAAACATGTTTATGAAAGATATAGTATTGCGTTTGATCCGCAATATACCTATCACGTGAAGGAACAGAAACATGCTGTTGAATAAATAAATAAACATTGTAAGAGTCGACCAGACATGTTGAAACAACCATCGCAATTTAAGTTTCCGAACTGAGGAAATCGATTGCTTAATCAATGGTTTCTGGCGCAGTCACATTCATTAAGTTCTAGCAAAAGACATATTCATTATTTTTCATTTTCACCAGGACTCAATTCTAATTCTAAGGCATGTAGCTATACTTAGATCGCTTTCACATCTGTTCGGTTCTGTGATATTAAATAACTTCTGCGTGGGCGTGCGAATTATGTGTGAAACCAAACCGCAAATGCTTAACTTTGCCAGGAACATTATTCTACAAGCTATATTTCGCTTTCGCAACATTGAAGCTAATTACCCACACCTTGTTTCAATATTGAACGTCTGTTAATGATAATCTTGGAATATTGTTGTGATAATATTAACATGTGTCAATGTTTTTTAGAATACTGAAATGTGTTTTTTATATTCAGAAATCGTTCTTTGTCGTGAATAATAATGATGTGAAAAGTCAAAATGAAGAGAGAAGAAAAGTAAAAAGTATATGTCCGAGACTAACAAATTAAAAACATATTATTATTAGATAGCATTATATAAGTAATAAGTATTTCTACTAAGAGATGATGTAAGATTTTCGTCAACGTAATATTTGAACAATGGCAACCAATCTGTTAGTATTAGAGACGAGACTAATGTTCTATAGAATAATTTACAGTTCTACATCAGTTGACTCAAATAATAAATATTTGTCTTGTATAACCTATATTATGCTTTTAAACATCTAGTCCGTGGAATTCATTTCATTTGCGTCAAATCGACTTACGTAAGGTGGAACGTAACATTTTCAAACACTCCGAAGCCAATTGTATAGCCCAGAGACGAGATTCTATAAAAATAACTTTTATTACTGGAAAAGCGATTTAGTGTCAATACACTAAAAATTTACAAACGCACAATTAAGTACAAACACAATTTCCATGAATAATGATTTACAAACGAAGATTGGAATTATTTTCGACGCAAATATGTGTCACACGCGTCAAAAAGCTATTATTAAAAAAAAGCAAAAGATAAGGAAAGTCTGGGATTGCATTAGCATGACACACATTCGTTTTTCATAAGGAAATATCTATATTTATGCATGTTTTGACTGGGAACGTTTAAAATTTATCGCAGTGTCTAAATATTCCTGATATTTTTCACATTTCGTGATGCAATTAATGTTCCTGTAAGCAAAACTTAAGACGCAAGGAAGTCAGATGGGACATTGATGAGAAAACTTGGGCTATATAACGGCGGCTAGTGATAAGGAGCCAAGGAGTTCCTAAGTAAGAGGGAAGGGTTTAAGCAAAGTTATCTCCGCAGTGTTATCCGACTAACCCGTACATCCGGTGGAATAGAGGGTTGATACCTCTGCGACGGTTAACGGTTCCTATCTTAGCGTTTTACAATCTTAATACTAGGAATCAGGAAGGATCAGACCTCTCACTAATGAACTCCTGCGGCAACTTTGGTCTCGGTTAGAAATAAGTACCTAGAAAAGTTTCTCTGTATCAAATCACTGTTGAAAACTCAAGATTATTGAAAAAAGTATCTCGAATGGAATAGTTTTCTGCATATTTTTCCGATAATAGTAAAGATAAAGTTTGTTTGATCCAAGGCGTAAATAGAGAACGAAATGATGACGAAGTTTCAGCAAGCGATAATTATGACCACTTAGCTTCCATCCATCACTTCCAACCGAGGAGTCAGATGGATGTTGCCTTGATGGTTCCTCAAGAATTCTCGAGTATTCTCGAGGATCCTTCTTCTCAGTGAAGCAAAGAACGTTTGCCCGACCTGTCGTCCCAGAACGGAAACAGAGGAGAGCTTCGAAGGAGCTCACGACGACATCCGGATGATGAATTAGCCGTGGTGACCTTTCGCGCGAAATCTCTCCTACTCGCTTTCGCGGTAGGCAGCTCCTGATGTCGAGCAAGATGATGGATCACCTCGCGTCACGGAGCCATTCATCACCTCCATCTATCAGCTACCCCTTCACCTTCCTTTAGAAAGCGAGCATTCGAAGGCTATCTACTCGCTTCGGATAGTGATTAATGTCGATCGGAGCGCGCCCTGTTATTTGACCTCACCTCTTCTTCCTCCTGCCCATCTGCCCCCCTCATGGGCGTTGACTTTTCTCTTTCGACGTTGACGCTGAGGGTAATTTACCCGTAACGACTTTGCAATCTTGATCGACATCTTCCACGCGGTGCTGTCTTTACATCCAATCCTATTAGTTACATCTTCGTGACTGCGACTGATAATCTCAAACAGATCGAGAAAAATCAGCAAATACCAGCCCAGTCGACCTTTCTGGTATGGAAACTTGCGACGTCGTTAGTTATGTATAGTTATGTTAGCTTTAGCACATAGGAAGTGTCTATGTGTACCGACATTCCCTGTTGGTAACACTTTATACCTATATGGTTTAGACTATATAGGTAATTGAATATGTAAGAACACATTTTTTAAATTAAAATATCGACCTTTTTTCACCCAAAAAACAAACCGTCGCACATCGGAAAAAATGGATATTCACCTGTAACATGTGAATCTTTAAGGTTAACATATTTTATATTTATTTTATTATGGCACAGACATCTAGGATATTAAAGTTTAAATATGCATTATTCATAATATAATAGACATGTGTTTTATTAATGAAGCTCTTTCGATTATTTTTTTCCGTGTGGATATAAAGATCCATTTTTCTCCAACGGGTTTAGAAAATATCAAGATGAAATATCCTTCCGTATAAATATTTAGAGAATACTGCTGAACACGAAGTTTGTGTCTTTTGCTCTCATAGATCAAAGCCTAAAAACATTAATTGTCATTAATAGACTGCGGCCGTCTTCCATCTCGCCGCGCAAAGCTTCAGAACCGCCAGCAGACAGAGACGCATTACACACAGCCGTTAGCGAGATCGTTGGCTGGCTCCGTTACACCAATCACAATTACTCGGCGGTCTCTTTGTAGTTGCCTAGATTGAGAGATAACCTGCTCCTTCATGCTCGATCCAATAATTTAACGTAATTAGGAGCGTGGCATGTTGTAGGTAGGTTGATATACGCTCAACCCTTAAATGCAGCATCCGAGGTTACGACATTACAAGCCCAGCTTGCTTCGAAAAAAGCTTGCGTCGAATCACAGACTACTTCGTTATTAAGTCGTATATCAAAGTGAAGATTTAGGGACCAGCTGGAACTGAAACACTAGATTCGATGTTCAACTCGTGTTTCAGATCCACCTTTGATTGCATTTCAAATAAGAACTCTATCATTGATCTTGAATCCTGCTTTTTATCTTCGATTACACTATCAAGATATTGTTAACTCTTTGATTTATTTCAGATACAAGTGCTGTTGAGTAGATAAGAGGCATTCGGAACTTTGAAAACTATGAAGGAATCATATCAAGATATCTCAAACGTTGATGCATATGTATAGAGAACAAGACGCAAGTTAGGACTTTTTTCATTTAAAAGGGAAGCATATGCTGCAATTGCCAGAACTTAACCTTGACACAAATTTGTTCTTACTAATAAGATGCTCGGAAAAAACTCAATATGTTCCTAAAATGCAAAGAAGCTGCAAAACGTGCCAGATGTGTCAAAGAAATTTCGCTTTCTCGCAGGAAGTTGTAGAAAATTAAATGTGTCAGTGCAGCCGGTGGCTTGAATTCATGCTGGGTGTAAAGTAAGTAACAAGGACGATGTAATACATCAACATCGCGTTGGCGGTCCCGGCTCTCTGGCATTGCGAGAACATGGCACTGCGGGAGACCACACAGCTCTGAGACAGAATCGGTGTATGGCTGTCACGCCTAACTCCTGCCAGGCAAGAAGGAACAATCGCTCTCGATTCTTGGGAGAGCTGTTAAAGTTAAAGTCATGCAGGATTCTTTAAAAAGAACCGCATAGAAGATACTCTTTAGTCCCTCGCAGCTGCCTGCCAAAATAAATATATTCTCAGTTCCTGTCCCCATCTTGTCACGATAACAACGTCCTCGCATTATTCATGAGACGTCTGTCATTTTTGCAACATGACATCCACTTTATGATGATAATTTAATAAGCACAGATCTCTTATCTACTGACAGCTTTGTTGCCTTTCAGATTGCAGATTCAGATTTTCCTTCGTATGGAAGTTTAATTTAAATTGACAGATCTTGATTTTACAAAAAACGGAATCTAGGTTCTTGTGGCAGCGTAAAAGCACAAATCTGAAAATTAGCAGTAATATGGTTCAAAACGACCTTTCTTTTCAATGATTTTATCTAAACAATTTTCGAAACTGGTGACAATTGACTTAAAGATTATGGGTTTGATAACACTAATAATGTTTTGAATTGAAGCTTTTAAAGTCAGCAATGGTCTCAAATTGTTGTCTATACACTTGATCTTTCAAAGAGGCCAAACGAAACCACAGTCATACTTTGATGGACAGCCAAGACGAGAACTCTGCCATAGAACGTCTTATTTAACAAAGAAAATACTGGTTTTGCGCGATGAGGAGTAGCTCCGTCTTGCATTACTCAAAAATCCTTCAAAAAATTATTTCTTTTGCACAATAAAAACAGGCCCAAAAATCTGTGTAGCAGGCAGAGCACCCCAAACAGTGACTCTTTGAGGTTTTAATTCCTTAATTTCAGTTATGTGAGTATTCTGTTGTGCTCAAAACCGATAATTTTGTTTGTTAATCAGCATACATCCAAGTAATTAAGAATTCAATTGGCCGATGATATGATCTGCAATCATGTAATGATACTCTAATAAAAACTAGGGGTCACAGGCATTAATATCGTTTTTCACCCACGTTCGACACAGGGGTTGTCGCAAATGCGACAAGGAAAATCGGATCCGGCGAGGATAACCTATCGATTTCATCCTCCACAATTTTACTTGGAGAGATTCACCGTATGAGTTATAGATGCTCTTTGCTGTCGCGCATTCAACGGTGATGTATGACTCAACGGGCGACGGTAGGTAGGAGCCAGCAGCAGCTCGATGTACGGCCTGTTAATAACAGCAAGAATGAACGGCGCAATACACAGATGCCGCTGGCGGCTAGAGGTCCCTTTGTGTTTTATTACAAACGATACGTCAGTCCACGATGTATGGGCCGCTTTTATCTGCGGCCTGTTATTGATGTGCTACATTGTCTGCGCTGACTCGCAAGAGTGGGCAAGGATGGCTGATAGACGTCGTTCAAGGCATGAGCCAGTCTTGACCCATCCGGTGATAAAGCGACAAACAGACACGCATGACCATGACAAGTCTTGATGCTTGTATCCAATGTTATCCTATCCTCTCGACAGGTTCCTCGTTTTCGAGTCGAGGTCAAGATGAAGGATAAATACGAGGATGAATAATTGACGGATAATTGATAGATATTGAAACGATAAAAAAGTTGATGATCCTACAGATATTAGGCACTACAAGTCAAGTCTCATTACTTTAAATTAATGCTGTCAGCAAGACTATAATTTTATTATTGAACCAATTGGGTAAAACATAAATATACATAAATATACTAATGATACTTGTCATGATCTGATATGGAAAAAATAAAGCACCTCTCTCTAAATCTCAAAATTCATGTAAGTTACAAAAAGTGATTTACTTATTATGCCAAGTAACAGGTTGTAAGCAATGAAAGGCAAATAAAGTAAATTCGATTCTCCACTTTGAAAAGTGGAAGGATAAACCTCGCGCATAGCCGAGCTTGACTTATGTTCTCAAGAGCATTGTGTGCAAATCTGGAAATAAATAACGATTGGACACGCAATGACGACTGTGATTGATGCAGGTGGAAAAAAATGTGACGTTAAAAATCGAGTATCAATTATGAGAGTCACGCGGCAGGCACTGAAGGTACGTGAGTTTGTCGTTAGGCACGACACGTTACTAATTGAGATTCAGCAGCGCGCGTAATGGTCCGAAATAACACGAATTCCAATCCGAAGAATGGCTGAGCGAAATATGGCTAGCCATTCATCGTCGCAGTAAAATCACCGAATATTTCATTTTGCTGAGCCAGCTGAGTCGTCGCCGTCGTGGCGACGGTAGTGGAAAGAGCAAGAGAGGGGAAAAACAGAGCGAGAAGAGTAGCCTAAGAAACTGGAGAAAGAGAGAGTGGAAGATCTTCTACCCTTGCGTGTATAAAACCCTCCAGCACACTCTCTGGCCTTCTTTCTCACCCTCGTTGGTCCTAGACTGCAGATTTATGCGCCCCGCCTTGCAGCGCTGATATCCGAGAACGGCTCGTAATGAAAGAAATAAATTTGCTCTCTGGTGCCCCAGGGATTGGGTCCCGCACACACAAATGCACTCTCAAGAACCAGAGACGAGCTGGAAATCTTCTAGTTTACGTGTTCCTCGCAAGAGACATCCGTTCCATTACATGCAAACGCCTACGTTAACCTTCCCTATCGTCCTATCCGCGAGATAAAATGATCGCAAGTTATGAACACATTGTGCACGGAAAAATGTGTTGAATAAAGATTACTGAACTAATAGTTCCGAAGTCCAATTCAGTAAATATTCGTAGATTTTCAGTAAAAGTAACACAAACGTTTGCAAATAACTCCTGATGTTAAACGTGAAGAAATATAGATAGACGAAAGAAGAAGGCGACCTTTCAAATCCCCTTCCTTCCTTCTTCTTACCAAGTAAAAATTTAACTACATATTGGATAGTTCTGTGGGGCCCCATGAACTTGTCAGAAGAAGCACTGTCAGCTTATTGTTCAAAAGTTGGGCAAATTATCAGTTGTCGGGGTACGGATCCTCAGAGTTGCGATCATCTTTCATAAGAATATAAAATAAAATTCCACAAATAAATTTTTATTTTTCTGGAACTGTTCAGGAAAGAGTTTCGAATTTGTCGACGATTATCTCATAAGTATAACATTGACTTTTTTACGAAGTGCATCTCCTATTTCAGATTTCGGAACAAGTTGATTAATCGTTATTGAAGAAAATTTTTCCTTGTGGATGAGGATAAGGAATAATGGGAAGAGAAATTTTGAAGCAGAAATTTTGTGATTCTACAAACATGTTTATTAAAGCAGTATGGAAACTCAACGATATATTTACAATTTATATTTACAGGATGAATGATATATCGTAACGCTATGCGTGTAATGTTGCGCTCTGCCGCATAAATCGACGCTGCTGGACAAAGTAATTTTTGTGTGATTGCATACTCGTGTTTTCTTATAGAAAAAGACATTCAGTGATTTAGAATCGAAAGAAATAGTACTCTTCATATTTAATTGCAATACAATTGACAAAAGATTAAATTGTGTTAAATTATACTGAGACTTGCAATCGAATTTATCGCGAAACGAAAATATTTTATAATAACTCTTCAAGAAATAAAATAATACAATATCACAGTTACATTATGGACAGCGTTTCCCTCTCTAAAAGTTTTTCAAACTCATCGAGCTAACCGTTGTCGTTACCGCCATTGTTATCTCGCTAATACCTCGTCACACACGTACGCGCAGTACATTTTATTTTGATCTATAGAGCTACCACTTTGATGAACCATAAAACTCTTTGTCTGAAAATCAAGTAAGGAAAAATACAATATTATATTTTAACCGGACTCACTTCAACGCGAGTATACTGGATAATTTATACTGAATGGGCCATTTATTGTGAAACGAGTATTACGGTAGTGGAATGCTGATCATAAATCGCTCAAATTTTAATGGGCTTATAATTCAAAGTACAGACACCCCTCAAGAGTAGTCTCGCAACGCGCGACGTCATGTCGAGATATACCAGCAACTAGCAGTAATAATTATTTTCATATATAGATTTTTTTCTTTTAAATAGAATCCTATTTTACAAACACGCCAAGGGCGTTCTATATATACATAAAGACAGTCTCTGTAACGGGACGTCTTGGTCCCTTTCTCGTTCCGTCGGAAGACCCACCTTACTGATGAACAGCTGCGCCAATTCGCTGACCATAAATCGCATACGGCGAGTAGTATGGTCCTAAGGCATTGAATGCACTGTAGGGTGATGCCGCAAGTGATGCAGGAAGTGGTCCAGTGGGTGGTTTCCCATATGGATGATATCTCGCACTGAGTGGACTCAGAGAAGGTGCTGGATACGCTCCACCGGCTGCACGGTGAAGAGCAGCCGACGGCGAGAGCAACGGGTGCCCATGAGGTGAACCAAGAAGAGCAGCCGATGCTGCGTGTTCACTCCCTGCTAAACTCGTATGACTGCGAAGGTGTTGGAGAAGTTCCTCGGAGGTGTTAAACCGTTTACCGCAGTAAGACTCTCCAGCGATCCAATTGCACACATAGGGTCTTCCGCCTCCAAGCGAAGATGGGTAGCTTAGAGATGGTGGTGGCATAGGTCCCAGTGACGAGAGAGCCATGGCGAGGCCATACTTCTGATGATCGCACTGTGTGCATCCACTGGGACAGGAACCGGCACCCATCATCATCTGCGCATTGTGCATGCTGTACTGACATCCGGTACAGTAGGGATCCTTGCAGACGGGAACCAAAGCTTCACCGCCGGCTGGAGTTTTAACACGGGCATAACTCAGGTACGGGTTGCTGTTAGACGGAGCGGATGTAGGATATCCAAGAAGAGCTGCAGTGGCTGCATGATGATGGGAAAATGGCGAAGCCCCCGCGAAAGGTGGCCTAAAGGCAGGATTTTCGGCAAGGCCTGGTGGGCAGCAGAGAGGGTTTCCGCCAAAATTATGAAGACCTGATTTGTAGGCAGCCAAGTCTTTGGCGTGACCACCAGAAAGGATCTCCATTCCTGATCGGATGATGGGACTCGCACCATTGTTTCTTGGCGAACAACTCATTTTTTCACGATCGGCAGGTGTTTTGCGATCACTGTTCGTGCTGGTGGTGGTAGAGTTCGTATTGCTCGTAGATGTCGGTGCGTGACTCGAAGGAGAGGTTGATTTTCTTCCCACGGGCGTTCGACTACCCGACGACTTTTTTTCAGAGCTATTCATATCACTCGCACTGACACTATCCTGGCCACTAACACTGTGCACACTAGCCTTCGAAGTGGGTCTACCATCATCCGAAGACTTTTTTGACACTACATTTGTTTCATAAGGTTTGAAAGCTAGCGGTTTCGAATCCGAAGGACTGCTGCGTGTGCGCTCCAACTTGGCCGCCGGCGGTGATCTCGCGTTCGACGATGCAGATGAACCTTTTGATGGTTTATCCAGAGGGGAAATCAAGGGTTTCGATGGAGAATCAGCTCCAATCTGACTGCACGTCTGTGCCAATAGAGCCAGCGGACTCTTTTTCGCATCCAACTGTAAAGAAAATAAATATTTCATCAGATATGGACATATATTCATGAACGTTCCAAACGAAATTTGAAAGTATCGTTTGCAAGAGTATTGAAGAGTTTCGTCTCATTTGTTATCCAGTGTGTTGGATTCAGTCGGAGAATAGAATCGCGTAGGATATAAAGTTTATTTTGAAGATAAGTAAAAATACTGTATTCAGAATGAGTTGCACAAAACTGTATTGAACTGTACTTTATAGTCTGTACCTTGACGTGTTACCCGACGGCTTGTCACGACAGAACTGCTAAAACTAACCTATACTGAATGGCCTTTAGGCCCTTTCCCTATCAGTCATAGAAGATGACACGAGCCATTCTTTCTTTAATACAACTTTTAGATTTCGAAATAATCGTTGCAATTCCAACACAGTGAAAATTGGAACAATCGGAACCAGTGATCTTATAAGTCGAAGATGTGGGCTTTCGTTTCATACAGTGATACCTCAATAAAATAAGACTTCTTTCTATTTAAATAACTTTAATGAGCTGACGGTATTACTAACCGTAGTTGGAAGCGGAGAAAGATAATCCGGTTGGAGGTACTGATTGTGTCCAGTGGTAAGCATCCCGCCTTCCTCAAGCACAACCATTTGGTAAAACACTTTAAGCCGTTCACAACACCAGAGTAAAAGCACTGATCACAAAACTGTATGCAGGTTTTCACGAATCCAGACTTGTACACTGAGCCGAGAATTGACAGAACGACGCGTACCGTGTGAAATCCAGGGGAATAATGACGGCCGCGTAGTGGCGTAGAGACCTTCGGTGTTGAGAGCTGCGGTCGATGTTAGCGCCACCAGCGTTCCTCCTGTAAACCAGGGAATAACCTGTCCGCTCTGTCGTCCCCACCTCTTGCCAGAGTGGTAGTGGGGTGACGAAGCAAAGGAGGGGGTACCCTGGGTTCTCTGGTGTGGGGAGGCATTCTAATTCAACACGCCACCCATGATGTTGGCCCCATGATGACAGCTCCCATCTCGGCTTTGATATTTCACCGCTTTTACAGCCCGACCCTCTCTCCCCTCACCCTGGCGCACCCCTCCAACTCCCGGAACCGTCCAGTTCCCCGCCCTACCCCAGCAACCCGATATTTTATACCGTGAAACCTGTCTGTCTCTCCGGGGCCAGCCCCGCTTAATAAGCAGCTTTCAAAATAGAAATGTAATGGGCTGACGGTAGGGATGGCGGGTGATTGATTGCTCGTCGAGGCGACTTACCGACTGCCACGAGTAAATGAATGACAGCCACTTAAGCGCTGTTTGCCTACAATTTCATGAAAGTGTTTTAATTATCACTGATGCGACCCTGTACGACTTGACTGAACATTGCAAGAAAAATAGGTATCTTGGCCTCGAATACATACTTCTTGGCAATGCGTACTTCCGGCTAGTGTTGGAGATCGATTCGATCAGTCAGCGCTCAATCGGTGCTGGAAAAAAACCTACTTCGGCCTTCACACGATGCTTATTAATTGAGCTGTTGCGTGTGAAAGTCACATAAATCGTAGTTTCTAACACTTGACAGAAGTGGAAGTTTTTTTGATTACGTGAGGAAAAACTAGGATAATTAGCGTATCTCGTTAAGTTGAGATACTCTTAAAATTATCAATTGTATAAAGTGAATTTACAATAACTTATTTGTAAGCGAAAAACTGCAATAACTATAATCATGAGAAACTGCAAGAAATGGCAAGAGATAATGTTGTAAGAAAGATAAAATCAGCTTTCTGGAATTTCAAAGTCGCACTATATGCTAGCGAGTTCACTTTTGGCAGTAAACAACTGGAAATAAACGAGAAGCGACACTGGCGATGTTGCAGAGTAATTACAACGAATTATGATGATATCCAATCCACGAAACGTAGGTTGTCGCATACCTTAACGAACAATAATTAGCAGGAAGCTCTCCCCCGGGGAATGTCATGAAAGACAGAACATGTCTGAGAATCAGAAGGGCATGCAACTGTAATTTGAACTGAAGCTCGTTATATTTCTTGTGGTATACAAGACACTGATGATGGATTCATTTCGAGGAGCGAATGTTTTTTAAAAATTGGAAAATAATATCCTTGTACGAATAATTCCGGTCGACTGACCCGAGCGAAAAAGATAAAAGAAAGAGAACTGAACGCCATTTCGCTCACGGAACAAACATTTCATCACGCCTCCATCAGTATCGTATTACCGTATACCTACATCCGTTTTTGAAACCGAAAACTTTTCTACCGTTTAGCTTGGATCGCAGATATGGTGCGCTAACAACATAACGCCAAAACCTGACGTCTCGACGCTGACAGATGAGTTCACAGCTAATATAGTGGGCTTTGAAGTTCGCCGACCGGCTAGCCAAGCTTTCGTTAAGATTTCTGATGTAAAGGCACGTCAGAAAACCGACAAAGAATCAACCCAGTCATTGAGAAGAACGCAAAATTGTAAACAAAGTGTCAGACGGACATATGCTAAAATTAATTGCTTTCAGTGATGACACGATTTTCCAGAAACTGCCTTATCAGATGGTGGAACGTCTGCGTCGCATTCAAAGCTCGAGTGACACGATGATTTATTTGTTCTTTTCGAGATTACTTACTTCCTGAACTAGTTTACATAATGTTCAACACATAAATGACACACTGCTCTGGAAAGTTTCACAAGCACAAAGAGATTAAAGATCTTGTCGGAGACAAAAAAGAGTTGCTTTATTGCAAATCAAATGAAATAAAAGGCATGATAGGACCCATTGTCACTGGAAGAGTTGTCCTTTTTCATGATCGGTGATTAAAGATTTTACAATTGTTAGTTTGTAAAATATGAAAGATCTAGCTGCAAGGCACGAATGCACTAAAATTTATGAAACTTTACTGTATAACGTACTGGTTATAATTCTCTTGTAAATACGCATCAGTAAATGGTTCCAGAGAGACAGGCTGTATATTGGCAATATAGTAATATAGTTTTATAACATCCGGGTCCTGCGAATTTACTATGACAAGGAATAGGCCTAATTTCACTTTTTTTGTCATAAAATTTAGCCTCCACTTTAGGGATTACAATTATTACAGGACGGTCTTCCCAATAAATTTTTAAATAAAGTGATTCCGATTGTGGATTAACAAGTCATGGGGCGTGTTCTATACAAGGTTAGAATAATAAACTAATCATTTAATGATAATCCTAATACTATAAAGATTATAGCAGTGTCCAACAGTAAATTTCCCGATCTTTTCAAAAGTGCAGCATTAAATAAGAGGAATTTGTTAAAAAATTGTCGTTTCAAGTTTGGTATAAGAATTAACGATCATTTTACGAGAAGTGACTCCTTGACCTTGTCTTCCTTAACCGTTTTTACTCACGCAAAGGTATAATATGTGGGATTGCCGACTTTTATTCTCTGTTTCCGAAATCGATAAAATCTACCTCGTTGTGTTTCCTGCGCAAAAATTATGAGCATTGAAAAGTGCATTAAGAAAAACGCTTCCGAAATATATATTAGAATTCAAGAAATTATGGAAACGAGTCCCTTTCAGAGATTCAGAGAATGCCATAAATTATGCGCATACACTTAATCATTAATAAATGATCATAATCTGAGGTCTATTAATCATGGATTTTGCTTTCCCTGAACTCGAGTTTGAACTTGACTTTCGTACAACTCAAGAGAGGAAAAGTCTTTTTCACCCCACGAAAAACATGAAAGATATATATTTCCAATTTTCGTAGCTTCATTTTGTGCTTTTCGATTTTGTGGCATTCAATTTGTACGAGTGCGGTGAGTGCAATGACAAAGCCAATGAAGGGCAACATTTATCGAATACACATAACATATATGTATACATACTTATAACATATATCTACCCTGCGCACTTCCTAGCCCTGACAATGGATACTAGAACCCAGGATGAAAGTGTAAAAATGCTGACAAGCGGATAATAGAGGAGGCAGTCAGTCACTTTGAGAGATGGCGTGGAACAAGAGAAGGGGTGCTCGGTGAGCCGTGAAAGGGAAAAAGATGGATGAACGCAAACGCGGTTAACGTGCAGAAGAGAGAAACAGAATTTGCGGCGGGTAATAAATCATAGTGGTCTCCTTTTCCACCATTTCTGCGTGTATATAGCAAACTTTGTTCAGACTGGCGAAGGGGAGCGAAACCAGTGTGAATACATACGAAATGTGCCTCTCTCTATATACCATTATACATTCTCATCTTCTTATTATTCTCCCTCTTCGCAAAAATACTATCCTATATAATATATATTATCTTCAAGGGTCTTAAAAAAAAAATTCATGCCTCGGTTAATGCTAGACTAACTTTTATGTAACGGCTTCAATACAACAAAAGTTCAAGATTCGCTGCAGCGAATCGCCACCTTAAAACCAGTTGAAATTCGTCAAAACCCCTTAAAATACCATGACAACATTAAAAAAATCTGAAATTTAAAAATATTTTTAAAATTTATGAGATGTCTCAACTATGTTTATAATCCACCCGTTTCAAAAATATATGATATTAAGATGGAAGTGATCCTGTGTTGTAAAATTTTATAATAAGTTATAATGAATTAATAGTTTTACGTCTTATCCAAGTTCTTCTAGCAATTTCTTTTTTACGGGCGATCGATCGATTAAGCGAATTCAGCAAGCTGTCGTGACTCGCTTTTCCGTCGGCGGCCATACAAAGATTAATCGCTTCTAATCCCGGGGTGCCGATCAAGGGTGCTCTCGACTTTATTCTTCAGTCACTGAAAATATGACAAACGCCTGACACACATTGATCATGATTGATATATGAAATATCTCACAAGGCATGTCGGTAAATTCGGCTCCTCTTACAGTTTCACACTAATTTTTTTTTAATAATTCACACCAATAACTCGAGGAGTAGATAATAAAGTATTTTAGAAATATTATATGTAGAAGTGTAAGGATTATTTTCTTTATTGAATTAGGTTTCCAATTTAGCAGAAGGTTAAATATAATCCCCTTCCACACATATTTCGTTTTGTTTAATCTAATCTTTGTTGCAATAAACTTCTGAGGAAAAAAGCGATAATTCGTTAAAGTAAAGATTATTCAATTTATTGTATAGAAACATGCTTAATGCCTTGACTACATACATTGTAAAGCTTATTAGCAGACACAAACAAAATAGAATTAATGACTAAATATACAAGCAATATATTTTTGTTCCAGATGGAATATTTTACAACCTTTTATAATCTCGTATTATTTCTGTCAACATACTAATTACACATGAATAATGTAAACCAAGCGAGTGACAAAAAAACAAGAACATCGTATAATTTACACACTTTGCATGTTACCTTGTCTATGCGACCGAGAAAACAATTTTCTTGAATCGAACTTTGTCTGAATTCATTTTTTTATTCGCTTCCTTTATTTCAATAACAAACCGTTTATTTAAATAAAACATACGTATATTTGATTCTATCGCAAAATTAGACGTCCAAGAAATGTTTCCACGGAAAATTAATGCGAACTATGTGAAACAGGGCGTGAACTAGAGGAATGAGTTATGAAGTATGACTTTGAAATATGTCTTGGATTTTGAAGGGCTAATTACCAAGATTAACAGTTAGAATGTAAGAGCTTTTGGTTTAGGTTTGTCAGACTCGTATTTGTCGGATACGAAGTCACGTATCGAATACATTATCGAGTGGGGTACTCATGTGTAGTCTGAAAGGTAGGCGAGCGGGCATGAGCGGGTGACTATATTGATTGTGTAGCCAGCTGACAGCGACAGTGACATATGTCACCGAGGCTTCTCGTTATCGCTGATTTAAACATGAGGCAGTCAAGACCCTTGCGGAGTTGCTTTTGCTGCACCAGCAACTTCGCATTTCTGCTTACGACCCCATTTTACCTCCTTCGTTATTGTTATTACACTTATTACCGTCTTTCTAACAACAGATGTCTGTCCTCAACTTTCAGGGTGGAGCCTATACCTTGTCTCCTCCATTAATATTAAGTCTATCACAAAAAGGGTTGAGGTTGACGTCCTTTTCATAATGTCATGGCTAACCGCGAGTATATAATAAGGACATGAATAAAACATTCTGAAAATACAACAGTTTATAATAGAATCGTGCACTGCAACAATATATTACTCTACTACTTTCATAAATTACTAATATACTCGAGAAGCGTGTAAAATTGCATATATTACGTGAAATATAGAGGGTTCAGCTTAGTAGAGTCATACTTATCTTAATTGTTATTATATAGAAGTAGGGAAAAAAAAGTTATAATATGTAGTTAAAATGTAACAATTATTATACAATTCTGCATGTTGACAATTAATAATATTCAAATACAATAAAAATACAAAATTACATGATTTAAATTTGAAATAAAACAATCTCACTAGATCAACGGATCTAGTGAGATTAATATATATAATAATAATGACTTAATGGGGCTGTCACTTTTACACATAATTAAATACAGTCAGAGAGCAAAATATTGTTTATATTTGCTGCTTAGAGAAGCTCATTATTTTCTCTCATCTCTACTATTATAAGTCTTTCCAAGCTGCTACTTTTCCGAAAGTTAGTTGACTTGCAAATTGAAGACAGCAGCTTCGCGGAGGTTCTCTCTTGTATACCTTGTTTTTGAAGTGGCAGAGTGAATGTTAATGGTATCGGTTGATTTGTTAAAACGCACAGTGAAACTCGCATAAAGACTCTTCGAATTACGCCTCGAGATCCTATCTAGCTTGCAGATGAATACCGTGCGGCTGGATAGTTTACAGCGTCGAAACGGTATAATTTTCGTTTTCAAGAAAATCTGTACACGGATCTGGCATGGGCGCATAAAAATGCAGGTCGTGCGCAGGCGCTTCTCGGCCAGGGCCAGTCGAGTGTTTTATGGTTGACAGCTTTGCGTGTTTCGTGGTAGGCATTATTTTTCCTCCTAAACTCCGTTATACCTGGAACAATGGAGAGATTAAAACGTAAAATATGATCCCCGGGGTATGAGAGTACCGAACCGTGCCCACGGTAAATTTGGCGTACCTGTGCGAGTTATTTTCAAGTTGGCAGACTCATTTTTTTCTCGCCACCTTCCCCTCTTTTCGAGAAAGAGGGGATTGTCATAATGATGAAAGCGATTGATAGAGTATTCTTCGAATCATAGGTAATCTATAAAAAGCATATACTCAAAAAGAACCCCTGCTTTACTCGCCAATAAATCCTGAAGTAAATTGCAAGAGTCTTTTTCTTACCTATTATATAATAAAAAATGTTTCCATAAATCGACCGGATACGTCAATTACCCAGCCATCTCCGGTGAAACCACATGATCCTAATTCGAGCTGGTCCTAATTTCTAATTTCATTTCCAAAAAACCATGTCGGCGAAGCCCTCTACTTTTGTGGCGCCTAGGTTTGTTGCAGCATTTTGTGTCTATGAGGCCAAAACCTAACATAGGATGACCACAAGTTATCTACTCCTAATTCGTCGCCCTTGCCAGAATCATCTTTGCACCCTACGATTATCGTTTCACCCGACACATGGGGCCTCTTTTGGGACCGTTAATTATGGAGAGCGAAACAACCGGCCTTGTTTAATGACAATGTCGGCAACCGCGGTTCGAGTCATGTTATTATTAAGAAACCCAATGATACGTTTTAGGATTTGGCCACAAGTTCCGGTGGCGGCTAGGCGTTAAATAGGCTGTGGCAATCTTATAAAAACATTCTTTCTAAGCGCTTTTTATATAATCCAGAACAAATGTAGCGATAGTTTATCTTAAATTTCAAAGTGTGAAATAAGGCTGCAACATTAAGGACGCCTAACAAAAAAATGATTAGAGAAACGAAGATCTTGAGAGTTTTGAAAAATTCGTTGTCATGGAAGACGTCTTTGCTCTCTCGTGACACTCAAGTCTTTCCGACATCTCGTCACTTAGCCGTCTGTTTTCAACGCGCGATGCCTGTCGTTCATCCAGCACCAGACATTGTACCTCATCCTCTCTGCTGTCTCACATTTTCATCTCATTGCCTCTGAGACACATTCAAGATCCACTAAAACTGAAGTAGTGTCATGTGTAACTAAGTGCAAGGCTTAGATTAGATCTTAATTGGCTATTGTCAAAAAAAACATAAATAAGATAGCAGAGTATCAGCAGTTGAAAAAGATTTATTACTAGCAGAGGTCTACCTGGATTTTCCCGGGATTTTAAGAGATTTCAAGTGACTGAAATCCCTTAAAATTTTACGAAATCTTTTAAAAATCCTAAAAATCTTTTGAATTTCTTAATATTCATGTGTTTAATTCTTTGTGACTTACATAGTCATATATTTATATATTTATATATATTTGGAATAGACCAAATGGCAGTTATTGCTGGCAAGTGTCTTGTCACAGTCCATTGGTAAAGAGATCTTTCTCAACCAGTAGAAACCAGTCACCTGCTCTCCACCGTCATTGTTTACTTAACTAAATTGTACAAGGAGTCACTGGTATTTCTCAGGGCCTGACAATGCCAAATCTTTTCGGGGCGGTCACGTATTCTTACTCTCTATTGATTCCGAATAGATACGTTCCCTCGTACTTACCAAACATCTCAATTTTAATGCACTTGAAGAAAAGGAAGTGGAAAACTGATTTATTGATTTCACTGTTCTCAGCAAGCGAAGGGATCATAAATTTAACTCGAATTGCTTCTGCCTGACTTTCAACCAAAACCTCGACCAAAACAAATATCTTAACTAATTTAGAAGTGGCGTAATGGTTTATAACCGACGTTGAAGTTTCAGAAGTGTGGAATTTATAGCTACAATATAAGATTTCTCATACTGTAGCTCGCTTATATAACTATATTTATCTTTTTAAAATGTTATCTCATAACATTGTATATATTAGTTAAGAGCAACTTTTTCTTCCTAGTAAATTAAAATTTTATCCTAAAATTTAATTCTCGCCTTGAAGTGACAAAATGATCGACACACAGACGTCTTACAGATACAGAGAGTGCCGCCGTCATGCGTGGCGTTTTGAAATATGACGTGTGCACGTGTTTTCTGTGAGTAAATACTGTTTATACGCTAGACTTGCCAAGATCTTTTCACGTCCACACAACATGTCCTTTGACTGCACTAGACGAGGCATAAGTCTCAAGAGTTCCACCCTATTGCAAATCCCAAGAAACGTGTCTGTCAAGGCATAAAATACACCAGTCTCTGGACCTTGCCTTTAAAATTTTAATTTGTTTGTTCGTGGGACAAAAGCCGTGGATAATTTAGCGATTTCGACAAAGTAGCTTCTATAGTTTATATAGTAGGCTACTCTTCGACGCACGACACCTGGTGCAGAGCTAGTCATGATTTATCAAGTGCCAAAATACCAATTCACCCGAATCCCGGCTACTGGATGCGCAGAATCGCATTTTAATTGAGCGATTCACACGACTGCAATAAATCAATTATAAATACGCGCCCCAAATTTCAAAGGGGAATCGATCATAAAATAATCAATGTGCATGAAGCGAGAAAGAGGTAATAGTCAATTTGAAATAATACATTAATTTTAAGTAATTCTGGAAAAATATTTTTTTATGAATTTTAAGGAACTTTCAATAGACTTCAAGAGATCTCAAGATTTAAAGGATTTCATTGAATTTTAAGCGATTTGAAAAGTCTCTTTTAGCTTCCCAATTTTTTTAGTAAACATTTTTTAAAAATATGATTTTTGGAATTGATTTAATTCATCTTGCTTCGTGTCCCTTGAAGATGCCGTATTTACCATTTTTAGAGCTAAATTTCAATTCTGAATAAGAAAGAGCATGTTTCACGGGGCTAATAAAAATATATAGGCTGCCATAAATTCCTAATGCGAGCCTATTAAATAACATAACCTCGTAACTCCTCGACCCTTCGGGTATTGTTCACTTCCTCGTAAAAGTCAAGTAGAAAAATCATAGTTCCGGCTCCCCTTCTTTGGCAATTCCACGAAGTAGTAGTATAAGCGTCGTTCTTTGGAGCGGACGTTTAAAATCGTCGACTGAGCAAAAAAGGGAGGAGAAGAATAAATCGTCGCAAGGTCCGGCGCGTAATTCGAGCCAGCAAAACGTTTACAAATTGCAGGCAGGGCAGTTGGAACTCATGGAGGAGAGTTTGCTAGTTTGGAGAGTAGAAGAGGAGTCGTTAAGATCTAACGGGACGAGAACGATCTGTGCGATTTAGTGTCAGCAATAAGGAGCTGGAAGGTTGGGGTCAGCAGGTCGAAAGTAGGAATTGCCTTTACCAAGGACCCTAATTCAGGTCAATCGTTGCCTCTTTGCAATTTGCAACGGTCGCCGCAAGCGTAACCATCATGAACGAAGCGGAAACTCGACTTCTCTGCTGGCTTGTAATTATAGCTTTCCGAGTGGAATGGCAAAGTCGGATCTGGCACCTCCATTTGTCTTGACTCGACTGACAGATCGCATAATACGGCGGCACGTATACAGCATGTACAGCACCTTCGTGGTAGGCAACTAGGCAGTACTCGTTTTAACCCGTTTGCCAGAGTCAACGAGACTCGCGATCCTTATCGGCAACTCCTTCTCCGGTCTTTCACTGCAAGTACCATAATTTAACGTATAAAGTCCTTTATGGAAGGCCGTGCCACTGACGTTGTGAGCATACTTATGTCGCTCTTCCTGTTTAGTATGTTTATTTCTTTAACCCTTCAAACTCGGCACGATTGCAACAGGATCAGAAACTTAAGAAGGGAGCAATGGATTGCAAGATTATCTCATCTGAAGGCATTACTGTAAAGTTAGACATTTATACCTTAAAAGCTGAAAGATATAATAATGAAATGAATTTAGAGAAGGACTGGAAAAATGGAGGGAACATCAACCTCTCAGTTTTTTAAAACTAATATTTGAGAAAACTTATTTTGATTAGAAGGTAAAAAGATCCGTTTTTACGAAATTCAATCGAGCTAAAGTGCCGTTTTGAACATTGTTAAATCCCTTAAAATTCCATGAAATCTTGTCAAATACTATAAAATTCTTGAAAATACAATGAAACCTCACTAAACCATCACTTAAAATTCCCAAAAATTTCTTAAAGTCCCAACTTAAAATTTCTGAAAATGCAATGAAATCTTATAGCAAAATTTCTTTAAATGGATCATAAGACATTTTTCGTTTGTTTTGAACAAGTATTCGAGAAAATTTGTTCTGGAAATAAGCTAATAAAATTCAAAGACGCGATTTAACTGAATTACCTATTTTTCAATTTATACGTAAATTAGAAAAATGACTAATTTATTTCTGTATGAAGATAGGATAGAAGGTTGGATCCAAAGTTAATTAACTTACCGTCTAAGTTCACCTTTGTTGTGCTTATCTTGGATGAAATCTTGATGTATAATTTCGGCTATTTTTTCCGGTGAGAACATATTATCATGTTAACCACAGCCGTAACAAGTTCCGTGAACCCTGAGCCTGAAATGAATTCACTTGGTACTCATATCATGGCAGTCTTTAAAGCGGACGTCCATGCCAGTGAAAAGCAGCTTATGTAGTCGACAATACCATTCAATGGGTGACATTTGCATGAAAACAGCCGTAGCGCATTATTGTCCTGTGACATCCGGTTTTCATATAAGCGCCGATCATTAGCGTACGAGATTCCTTTTGGATAAGGCGACTAAATCTCGGGTCCCCAATGAAAACTTGTGGCTCTTGCATGCGTGATACGTGAATAGCCTTTAAAAATAAACAGGAGTTTGTATAGTTGACTGAAAAATATTTCTTTCCATTGACTGCACAGCTTATATTCATTTCTACATCCAGGTTTACTTTTTTCAATCTTTATAACTATTTAGAAAAAAAAATAATTAAAAAGTATGTGATTAGCATATATCACGTTAACATTTTAATTTATCTAGCTTGAAGTCTAATTACAGTTGCAGGTTGAAAATTAATGGTATGGGGGCGGTCTTCAGCTAATTGTCTAAAGAGTATCACTTGCAATGCTGAGAAGGTACCGAATGGGTGGGGCACCCACGCAGGTGAAGAGGGCGCAGGTGATTATTTAGTATGCCTCTTGAGGCGAGTGCCTGCAATTGACGTGTTTCAAAATAGATATAGTTGCTCGCATATTACAGGTGCAAGAGCCTCATGCTTTTTTCGTATTCAGATAATGTCCCCGAGAATCGCTAGAACGATCACACTCGCTCCATTCATTGTCGAAGTCCCGCATGCCGACAGGAAGTCCACTACTTGCTTTTTTTTAGTTCTCTTTTTATTAGCGTGTTTCCGCTTTAAAACAACTATACTTTCGGTCATTTTCATTCTGGAGACCGAAAAAGACACTGAAACATAACGTAACCACAGAATACTTTTGCTTCGTTTCTTAGGATGAGAAAAAAACTCATTTATGCTTATGTTTTCTATTCCAGCAATGATGAATTATGAACTCCATCCCATCTGAAAAAAGGGGAAACAAGTAGTCGACAATCTGCACTTCTCTCTAGGAACAGATGCTTGAGAATAGGATTATTTTCTTCATACAAATCTAAACCAGAAGATTACTTTAAAATCTTCCACTTCACTTAAGCCACTTGCAATTTCAGGATTGTCACCTCGTTTTGAAAAGTGAAATTCTTAAGCAGAGCTTGTAAAAGATTTACTCAGGTTTAATATTTCCCAGTATATCGACCTCCGCAGCATAACACGGTAACCAGTGTAGCTGAACTGTGCAGCTTATTATTGGATGCGATCATCCGCAACACGTGGTAGAGGATGAAGGACTCACGCTGTTTAAACTTGAAACGAAGACAGACCATAGTAGGTAACTGGGATAAAAGATGGCAATGGATCACTTCGGGGGGTGTAGAGATTCGAAGGATCGGTGTGTGGCCCTGGTTTGTGTCAGAATAGAGTGACAGTCGTCCTTTGCAGTCGACCCGGTTAGGTGAGAGTGCCGCGGCGGAGTGACAGACGAACAGAGTGAGAATGACACGCTCGTTTCCATTTGAGCAATTTCGCAGCATGTTCCGACGTCGACGCGCCATGACCACGGTTGTCTTCCCCGTGGCAGAGAAGAAAGCCGGTGAAACGCCAGGAACAAAGGAGAGGACAAGGTGAGGAGGTGGAGAGAACGACGACTACGAGGAAGACCAAGGCCCGCGGGGTGTACAAGCTGTCACCTGCATTGTTGCTCCTCTCCTCCATAACTCCGACTCTTTACTCCCCACAGGACACAATGGCCACCGGTACCGCCACGCCTCGGCTCAGCATGGCTAATCACCCTCGGGCGGACATCTGCTATTGAGACGTTTAATTAACTCCATTGTGAACCTCTTTGTAGTTTCAACTACCGGCACACTTTGCTCCGAAGACAATGTCCAGAGCTGGTGCTGCTATTTCTAAACCATCATATTTGACATTTATTCCCAATCCTCGAACATATCCTGATTTTACCTACATCTAGAAGTCTGATGCTAATTTTATATTACGAGAATCCATATCCTTTATCTGATGACCTTTATCCTTATCAATGATTGTGGGTAATTAGAGCAATGAATTTTAGTAAGGTTTGCGAAAAGTGTCAAATTTTGGGAAAATTGAGAAATTTTTTTATCCCCTTAATAAAAGCCAGAGTTTTTGAAATTTTTGAACGGCTCTTGGACCAGATTGTCAGGAATACCCATCGGATTCGGAAAAGTCAAGAAAAATTAAAATAAAAAAAACCGCTTTTGAGCTATTTACAAAAAACGATTTTTTTTATACTTGAAAATAGAAGTTTTAATTACCTTAAATTGAAAATTGTGGACTTTGAAAAGAAACATGAAATTTTGCAATGTTATGTATTAAAATATTTATAGTTTTATTATTGGATATTGAAAGACTTTTTTTGAATGGAGAATTGATAGGGACGGAGCAGTTCTTGTGTAGTTTATGAGCTTCATATTTTGTCGTCTTTCGAATCACTATTAAATTTGTCAAGCGTCAAAAATGTTTTTGTGTGAGGCTATGGGAAACGTTGAAGCGAGAAAACGTCAGTTTCAAAGGAACTGTCAAGTGCAATGATTTGCACGGTAAAGTTAGCGGTCGGCAAATATTTTGTCACCATCGGTTCCACTTTTCTTCGTTGCTTCCACCTCTATGAGCATTTACAGCCACCGTAAAATTAAAGTGGCCACCTTTCGAGCAGTGCTTAGTCACCCCACGTCAGAAAATGACTTCGAAAACTCACAATTACCTTTTAAAAATTGTATATTATGCCGTAAATAATAATTCTCCGACAAAAAAATAAGTAAGATTATTATATATAATTATTATATAAATTTACGTATAAACTTACATGCATTCAATTTCAAATTTATTAGAAACCGAATCAATATAACGAAATGCGGATGTAGATATACTTATACACTTTTTAATCTTCATATAGGAAGGATAAACAATTTAAAAAGCTTTTCATTTCTTCAGACAGATTTTTTACATTGTTCATTATACACTTGATTGAAATATTTTCAAACCACAGCGCTGTCAGTTATTTAGCTTTGCCTACATCGTACTAGTAATTACAAAACGTCACTCACTTGAGACTTGAGGCATCAGTTTGCAAGCATCTCTATCCACTTATTTATAAAAAGGAGGAAATAACATTAATTGCTACGAGATCTATCAAAGCTGTCAAAGTATGTAAAGATCTCGATAACAGATTACAGCTTTCCATTATAATTTACTATCATAAACGCGAGTCACTTCTTGAGTTTTTTTTTTGATCGATTGCTGTGTTTACAGATACTTCACGATAAACATTAAATAATACTCTCGAGAATATGGTAAATTTTTAATTATTTCGTAATAACAGGTGCACAAGATAATATGTTTAACGTAGAAATCACAATCGTGTCAAGGATTACAGAATTGCTTTTCTAATCTCAAGACGTGACAATAATTTATTATGACAGATCGTAGGTGACAAGATTTTCTACATTTTTACTGTAAAATGAGATGTTTGATTACGAACACTTTTAAGATGGTGCGGCACACTGATATATATATATATATATTAAGAACTTATTTCACAGATATATAATACATTCACACAGGATTCATAAAGTCTTTTCAATTTGCAACAATAATTCACATTTGTTATCTGTATCTGTTATTAATCTGCCGTCTCTAATTGGCTATAGGAAGTGATTTATGGAAGGTACTGATTTGAAGGTTTAGGGTAACTGTATCCCTCAGACGCGTAGTCAGATATTTGATGGGATTGTTCATCATGTGATCGAAAATCATGAGATGGGAGATCATAAGATTGGACATCATGAGATGGAAGATTATGAGATGGGAGATCATAAGATTGGACTTCATGAGATGGGAGATCATGAGATGGAACATCATGAGATAGAAGATCATGAGATGGAACATCATGAGATGAAAGATCATGAGTTGGAATATCTTGTGGTTGAACACCATGAGATGGAAGATCATGAGATGGAATATCTTGTGGTTGAACACCATGAGATGGAAGATCATGAGATGGAATATCTTGTGGTTGAACACCATGTGCAGGAATATCACTTGCAGGTTCAAATGCCTCTGAAGGTTGATATGACTTTACAGAAATGCTATTTCCATACTCGTTGGATAAAACATTAGCCGCTTGAACTTTTTGAAACAATTCAGATTTGAATTGTAAAGGAACATCAGATTGGTGCGTGTTATGTAGAACATTTGTCGTTTGAACATTTGGTACGAGATGAAAAGAAGGAACAGAATCAAACGTCTCCACATTTTGAGATAGATGAGGTGCAAATCCATTCGACGAAATACCTGGTGCATAATCAACAGGTATTTGTTGCTGCGGTTCCAGATTTGAAAAAGAATTATCCGCAAATAAATTAGATGATACCTGTGGAACTTGTTCATTTGAAGTTGCATGCGAAGAAGTGTATTGTGACGAATCCTGAGATCCGAAGTTTTGTACAGGAACACTCGGTTCGAATATTTGCGAAATAAAAGCAGATGCCTTTTCATCAGCTGAATTGTAGGTGTTTTGTGAATTATAAGGTTGTTCTGTTGCGGATAAAAGATTTGTGCTTAGTTGTGGAGAAACACTAGATAAGAGTTTATTTGATATGTCTTCTGTCACTGTCTCACTTGAAAATTGTGGTGCCACTGTGGTTGTAGTAAGGCCATGTCCATATTTTTTCGAAGAGACTGGAGATGCATGTCTATTGTAGTGGGAAGGGCCTGCGTAATTTTGATCTTTACGTTGAAGTTCAGGTGCTGGCAGAATGTTGACTACATTTGTCTGTATTTTCTGAGTTTCTGGTGATTTCAGGCTACCCGTTCGTTGCTTATATCCTTTAGACAATGACCATTTGACTCCATCGCGGTATGATGATGGAGCCCGGTTAAACGATTGTGTCTCAACAAGGGCATTCAGTGACCACTTGACACCATTGGGAAATGCTGATGGTGCCCGTTCTAACCTATCATCAGTTTCACCAGTACTTAGACTACAAAGAGTACATAGTATTAGTAGCACCACTAAAGCCATCGTTTTGTCCAAACGAAACAATAACTTTTTATTCACAAACTGAACTGTGCTATACTTTCGATGAACCAACTTGCTCTGATGATCGTGAGAGCATCTGCATCTTATATAACCAGAATCCCCCAAAATGGGGCCGAAGGAATCTATTAGATCAGACTTCGGTTTTCGTCCACCCTAAATAACTCTTGTAGCATCTGCACTAAAAATTTTTATTTTACGACTCGAATTTATTATATTAGCATCTCCGTTCATCAAGCAGTTTTTTTTGCACATAAAACAGGACAGAACGGTGTCGTAATATATTTAATGGCCGAGAAATATATATGCGGTTTCTGAACTTCGAAGCAACCAGGATGTGAACAAGGTTAAAAGTCCTGTTAGATATTTTGCATATGGACCTATGATATTTACATAAAACTGTGCTTTTTGAAAATATAGTCACATCAGGACTTTAGATAGTCAAAATGGAATAATTATTCTGGTGCACATATGCTGCAGGATGAAACCCGAAGAGCAACTTAATACTTGGTGTTATACCAATATACTGACATCAGAAATACTAATATGTTTTAGAGTCCTATCTACATGGCATTAAGAAAATTAAGTTATAATCGTAGATTATAAATTGTTTTAGAATCAAATTGACCGTGAGAAGGGATCTAATTAAATATGCACTGTTTAATTGGCATTCGACGTTTGGATAACAATTCGATATTGAGTTATTTAGAATATGTCAGAGCATTAATGGATACTTTAAGAATAAAAATAACGAAAGACTAATTAAAAATTACATATGAAACTGTCTTTAATGTAGAAGAACATGTTGTGCAGTTTTTGGTAAATATCTAGTACATTATATTCCATTCATTAGTGATTACTCGAGTGTGTGGCAAAAATTAATTCACTGCCTTGTGCACCTGAGAATTTTCGACAAAATTCGCGAGCATTTTCAGCAGTATCAGCTTCGTAAGTATAGTCTTTAGATGGATTCCAGATAGTAAGTATCTTCGATTTTTCAAGTTTTTCCATATTTTGAGTGCCAGTATCTTTGAAAAAACCATTACCCTTATCATCGAGAACATGATCTCCTTTTGCAGGTTTCGTATAATAGTTGTTTTCCGAATAGATTTTCGACTGAAAGCCTATTGTTAACCCTAGATGATAGTTGGTAATATAATTATTCATAACATGATATTTTCCAAATCGCATTAAGCCTGGGCCACGAACATAAAGATTATCAAAGTGATTGTACATTATAGATATTCGTGGATAATTATTGTACACTTCAATAACACTTTCATCGTTATATGGATGACCAAATATCAAACCATACCTATGATTCTTAAATATAGAATTACTAATTGTCACAAAATCAACTGTTCCAACAATTTTGAGCAATTTTCCTAAATCATTATTGTTTACTTCCCTTCCGTCAAAGGTACAATGATCTATCCAGTATCTTTCGCCAGTATGTATAATCAACTGAGTATCGCCATTATCAAGATTTTTAACGCTGTGTTTGAAAACCAAGTTTTGAAAAATAACGTTGTTTGATCTGGGTCTTGTAATTAGATAAACATTATCAAGAACATTTGCTTCCCAAGAACCAATTATCGTTTTGTTTGCTCCAATTCTAATTTCAGTTTTTTCGGATGCAGTAATGTTACTAAGAAGAACTATAATTCGTGGTTTTATGTCACCAATCTGTTCCTCTAATTCCTTCAAAGTCTTGATAAATACCACTGGTCCACCAGTTCCTCCAGTTGTGCGTCCTTTTTTTGCAAATCCTAGCATGCCATTTGTTCCTGTATCTGGATATATATAATTTCCACCAGCGAGAGCAGCAATGGATGCCTGAAAATAATGTAAAGAGACAATTCAATCAAAACATTGCCATGATTTTTATGGAATATTGCACATGATGAAGATCAATATGTATCAATATAGAAATTGATTGCCTCAGATTACCCTCAACGTATATTTCTATTGTTATCGAATTCATATCATGTCAATCAAATCAGTGAAAACACTTCAGAAACAGAGATAATAATTAAGAAATAAGTAGGGTACAATTATCCAGGATGTAGAAACATTTTTTCATATAACATATACACACATGAAACCTTACAATCAATCTTACTATTTTGGAGAGTGAACTTCAAACTGAGTTTACTTAAATGAATTGCTATGTATTAGAGAGGAAAATAATCTAAAGATTATATTAAACTTACCAAAATTAAAAAGGAGGTGATCTGCATTTTTCCTGATACAATATCAACGTAAATTATTCAAAGGATTTAATTACACTGTCTTTGAACATACTTCAGTTCAGAAACGTTCAGCGAATGCTTATGACCTACTGCGTAAAAATTCAATAATTAGTCGATTTTATATTAGAAGTCACAATCAGTAATGACGCATTTTGATAATATCTTTCAATAGATTGATGTTGTTTAATTTCACTCAATTGTCCTTATTGAATACTAATAATCACTTCAGTCCTAAAATTAGCCTTTTCAGTCAATATGATGATGCGCATCGTTCTGATTTCAATCATATGAGGTAATTTTATTTTTGTAAATAGATGTATGTTTAGCACAACACATTGTCTCATTTATCAACCGTTTTTTACAATAATATTTCTGCATAAGAATCTATGATTGTGTATGCATGTTATGAAGGCTCATTACAGTTTATAGAAAAATCTTCCCATACACAAGAATCTTCTCATACATAAGAATAATTTATGAAATGCAATCTTGCTTTGACTATAGAGTTTTGTATCTTGTCACGCGTCATACTTCATTTTTATCCAATTAACCAATCGCTCAAAGCGATAAAACTTGCAAAGATTTGTAACCACTGTATAATTATCTATACTCCTGAGAAATTTCATTTAGTGAGTTGCAAAGAGAAATGAATAAATGACAAGTTGCTGAAACGAGAAAAAGTGACAGCCACGTAATATATTATACACTTTGACTCAATATGTTTTTTCTTTTATCGAAGATTATTAATTGGCGAGATTGCAGTGCATGAAATATGTCTTATAAAACATTAAGAAAATGGAAAGGATTGAAAAGTGAAAGAGAAAATTTCGTTAAAAAGCCAACAAGCCTTAAATATGCAAGAGATTAATACAAAATCAAGTTAATGAATTTGTAAAAGCTTAATAAAATTCGCTGACAGGAATGATAAATATTCATAAAAATTGAAAAATTTATACTCTCCTTTGAAAAACAAATTTATGTTACAAAATCGGCATGAATATTCATTGTTGTTGAAAGTATAAACCAGTATCATGTTTCCAGTTAAACTAAACGATAACTTCGCAAAGTAATTAGTTTAGCCGCTAGAATGTTTTGAGGAAACGAAAAGCGAGATAAACCTTAATTGAAGAGTTTGATTCGAGCTTATCTTCAAAATGTAACTCTCAACTCTGTTTTCTTTCAATGTCAACGTATTGGAAATTTTCTTGTTTTTTTTCTAATCGCACGCTGATTGCGTCTTGACAAGCTACAAAGTTAATGTAACTATCGGCATTTTGCGATCGTTAAGTCAGTAATATATATTTTATGCCGCCGCTTCGAGGCATCGAAGCTACCTCGTAAAGAGGAAAACGTATTTCACATTGGTGCTTCGGCCACGTTGACATTTTGTATAAGCACGCAATATAATTAGCGGCCATAATCGTAAATAAGGTAATTTGCATGTATTTTGTATAATAAAGATATTTTATGCCCAACACGGAACGCAATGCTTTATGTCTGTCCACAAAAATGTTTTTCGACCCGCTCGACTGGTTTTGCAAGATGGGAGAAGTGACTCCACGGGATTTTGGCAGACTCAATCACTTAATTGCATAATTTTCCAGATGTAGTTCATTTACCTGAAAAATGAATAATGCATTTGCATTTGCACTTAACTATTTCCAGTTTCAGTTTTCACTAAAGCAAAATAGGTGCTCACTTTAAATAAATAATTAAAAAGTTCCAAAAAACAAATTCATGTTATTTATTTAGTTTTTTTTGGTAATGACGGTTATTTTATGGGCAAAACGCTCTTGAATCAGTGCAGTTTTCATGATGTGCTAAAAGCGACAAGCGACCTTAATGTTCAGGTAAGTAGAATTTTAATATCGGCAGTATTTTATAAACTCTGCGTGATACAGCCTCTGAGATATTTTCACCTTATCCACTCGCTTTTATGACGCGATCGGCGTTATTTTATCCATGCATAATTAACGCTCGAGCTCTAAAGAATATGTAATTCGTTCCATTAATGCTGGATTATTAATAGCTGACAGAATTACGATCACCGATCTGATTCCCACTGCGAAAGACGAGGTTCTTCAGAACTGGATTTGTTTATAGATTCAGTAGCGCTTGTTTTCAAGAAAGTTGACGATTTTAGCGAGAGAAAATGGCAGATAAAGATCCAAATTACGTATACAAATTAATTTCAGACGATTTCATGACGTCTGTAATATTGATTGATAACTCTCTCATTGAAAATGGGCTTGTCTTGTCATGTGGCTGATTATCATGAATGTCATTCGTCCGATTATCGAACAACATGCGAAGGTAATATCGAAACGGCCGGGCCGCCGCAAAATGACATATTAAGCAGAACTGCCCATTGTTACGTGGTATGATTGATGATTTCAACCACACTGGCGTGGGCGTATCATTGCGGAAGTTGTATGTAACGGAAATATAAATTTCTCTAGGTGTATACAAATTCGACTCACGAACATTTTAAATGACATCACTTTAAGAACTCCAGTAGCGTATGGGTCGTAGCAGCACCCTTTTCCCTCCCTCCAAAAGACCCTGCCGCTGTCCACATGCGTAAATAAATGGGCAATTCAGGGATATTCAGGATACATAAATTTTGGGTAGACAGTGAAATCAACGTTGAAGGTATAGTATAGATACGCCACTGCGCCACTGAGTCAACGAAATCAGGCAGTCGGACAGGCTCTGGTGAGCAACCATGAACAGTTCCTCGCCTAGCATACAAATGATGAGTATAAACATGTCGTCATTATCCGCCGGATTTATATCACAAATACACTCTAAGCACAGGTGGCCGAACAGAGGCTCTCAATTTAAAGATTACTCTATTATAGTGCTTCTGAAAAAAAAGTCGAGTGATGAATGTGTCTGACTGCTAAAAAAGATTAACTATAATAAGGTTCACGAGAGAGAGAGAGAGAGAGAGAGTAAAAAATTGGATGTCAATTAAGTTTTTATGAATAATGCTCACTTAATTCTATTCCACTCGAATTGATTATAGATTATGATTTTCGCTCATAAATGATTGCTCCGCAAATCAATTACCATACACTTTTTCTTTTTTCAAACGTTAACACAAGCTGATTTGAGAAAAGACTGGTAGTACAAGTCAAAACGAAGTGAAACGTTGCTTTCCGTTTCGTCAAGGCAAAACTGTTGGATCGTGTCTCCAATTTATGATCCATAATTGCGACTCTCAAGCCAATTAGAGTCAAGTCTTTTGTTAGAAGCCGTCTTCTCGTCTTTGGTGC
>JAUESH010000043.1:11997121-12015278 GCA_032275165.1 Synergus magnus | reverse complement strand
TTATGATCCATAATTGCGACTCTCAAGCCAATTAGAGTCAAGTCTTTTGTTAGAAGCCGTCTTCTCGTCTTTGGTGCCTGCATACGAAATATGTGCTCCCTCTCTTCGTATACACTTGATTTATGCAATGTGCTGACGTGGCGCGGTGAAATAAAGAAGAATGAATAATATTAGCTTTCAGAGGGTGGCGGCGGACGAGAGGATTCGTATAGAAATCCAACGGGTCTTCGCGAGTAAGCTTTCTAAATAATTCAGAGAGGATGAAGATGAAGAACCGCGGTCTGACTTATACGTCGGTTTTACACCGCTAGGATGATGTAGAGCGTTCCGTGTTTCACGGAAGAAACTCAAAATTCGAGCTGGGGTGATAATTCAAATAAATATTGCCGAGGATGATTTAATGAGAAATAAAATATATAAATGATGAACTAAGTGTCCTTTGCTTCATATTTTAAGTGATGGCGAACTTAAAAAGTCAAGGAAAGATATTGTTCAAAAATTGTGTTCAGATAACAGTAATTTTACATATCATCTATAATTCTATGACAAGTTCATACAGGCAATTCAACATCCGTTAAGTAAACTAATTAGTAGGTACTTGGAACGCTACTGGATAAACTTTTCAGGGTCAGTTGAATCAATCGTTCATTAAGAAACTCGTTCCAATCCATGCAACTTCTTCCTTAAAGGTGGTTTACCTCTAGAAGACGCTCTTCAACTCCTTGGAAAGTGAATCGTGCAGGTTCGAGTATTGCAAATTTAGTGAGCAGCCTCGAGGGAATATAATCATAAGGTGCCAGCAGATTGAAAGTTAATTGCGGTACATGGGCCGGATCCTCGTGTTATCAGAATTCGAATCGATGATGATGCGACAGGAATGACGTCGGCAGATTATTTATCGCCGTACCAATTAACATTTACGGCGTTATTACTCGCTGCAGTGTAATTAAGCAGATCTTTACAGGAAATGGTTGGCCTGAACGCTTAATTATCTTCTAATGAACCGACTCGTATCGAATCGACCGTCGATGAAGACGTCCCGGAGCTAATTGCTGTTTCGATGTGTCGCACAGAGTCTGGAGAACAGGCGTGCGAGATACTACATGCGTGTGTGCCTCAGAGCCAATCATGTGAAAGCTAATGATACGTCCAGGGAAGACCAAACACAAGCTAGCAGTAAATTCACTAGATTTATGACTTTATTAACATTTTTATTCCAAGTTTAATCACAGGCTCAGCAATCATGTGGATATGAAAAGAGAAACATTGATAAAAAATTAATCATCTATTCGAGATATTTGCATCATTGATTTATTTCCAGCTTTTTCAAGAGCGATAATTTTTTTTTTATATCATCAAGAGTAGGTATAAACAAATGTAAAAACAGTACGTGGCAGCACTTATCGCTCTTTTCTGACATTAATAACTCTTTAGAGAAACAGATGTTGCCATAGGGGCAACATATATTCCCACACGCCAAGATTTCGTGACCAGATGCACTGGATCACGAAGCGCTGACCCTCTTGCAGCCGTTTAATTTCGTGACGGCGGTCGTACGTGTTTCCGCGGACATTATTAAAAAAAATAAGAGTCAGCGGTGGCGGCGGCAACGGCGGCTTCCCTGCGCAGATTTTTCGTGACAAGATAAGCCACGTCCTGTTTATTCTGCTGGGCGTACGAAGATGCTCGTTAAGCCTTTTAGTGGCGGCCTATCGCACGAGCAGTACGAGCACCCACAAAACCATATATCACCTCGCACAGGGGTACGAACAGGTCTGAAGAAGACAAGGATGCTACATCGAAAACTTTTAGGTGTTCGTTGTGCTGTAATAACAGACAAAAAACACCAAAAAGAGTAGGTGTTCACAAAACACATTCGAATTTGCAATTTTCTCAGTATATGTATATCTCAAACAATTATGTTCCGGAGCAACAATTATTTTTGAATCTGATTTTCGATTTTAGAAAGATTCTCAAACCGTAAAAAGACCATTAGACTAAAGCGGATTTCTCAAGTCGACAAACTACTGTTAAGCTCTTTATTGTCTCCATAACATAATTCTTTGAAACTTCTTGAATCTCAAACAAATTCTCATTTTAACATTTTATGTGTACATTGAGTTGAACGACAGGTCACAATATATGTACGTCCTAATCTAGACTTGAATGGCCTGCAAGATTTCTAATCCACAAATTTGTTATACTTTAGACTAAAGCGGATTTCTCAAGTCGACAAACTACTGTTAAGCTCTTTATTGTCTCCATAACATAATTCTTTGAAACTTCTTGAATCTCAAACAAATTCTCATTTTAACATTTTATGTGTACATTGAGTTGAACGACAGGTCACAATATATGTACGTCCTAATCTAGACTTGAATGGCCTGCAAGATTTCTAATCCACAAATTTGTTATACTTTGGCGCGTTCTTTGTACCTACTTTTATGACGGCCCCAGCTTAGGACAATTGCTTCAGATTGTACGCAAATCTTTACTATCATCCAAGCTAAAGGGAAACTTTGACCATCCCAAACTGGAACTTTTCCATAAAATCTTTAGCAAATGTTCACAGAAAATCTGAAGTTATCCTTTTTATCTGCAATGGTATTTATTTGATGGTCAAAGCTGTATCAATATTAAGAAACAAAAGACTGCTTCATTATTGGATCATCCTGTTGCACATAAAATTAATAGCTTCAGATTTTTTACGTTGGTCACAGGAATCATGCATTTTCATTAGGTATCAAATACGTGTACGTGTAGATTCAGAGATTAGAATTTTGTCTTCGCGAATCAGATTGATGTGCGAAGCTTAGACGAGAAGAACGGTTACACGTCGGTTGTGGAAATCCAACTTCCGAACACAACAGATTTCTTCTTCGCTCGGTTCTCGATAGGCGATTACGTAGTAGTACACATAGGTTGCTCGATTTTTCAAGTAAGTCGACAGACACGAAGATACGCTATCTGCGACTTTCGAGAAGCATGCTCTCGTGAATGTCGACAAGGTCCTGATCTCGCGATCGGCAATGTATCAGCAATCGTCATTAACCAAGAATCGGTGTTTGAACGAGGTCCAAAGCAATAATTGTAGCACAAGTAATGGTTGGACCTGCGAGAGTATCTCGATCTCAAAAAAAGTGCAAAATCTGCATTGCAGACGCCTTGCTAAAAGTCTTGCAAATTAAACTCAGCAAGATTCACGACAGATGAAATTGAGAATTACATACAATATATATTCTTAACTTTCACAAACTCTCTAAAAATATATGAGTAATTTAAATAAAAAAATTATCGTTACTGAAATGAAAGAAGGCAAAGCAGGAAGTAATTAGGAAGATCAATATTTCTTTTTACAAATGGCTTGATGCGATAGTTCTGATGGTATAGAGAAACGAACAGGTTTGAATCCTTAAAGATCTTGAAGTTAAAGATGTTGAGCTTGCGGAAATTAAGAACCCGGCTTTCAATTAGCCCGGTCGAAACTATCGGTTCGCTGGCACCCGATAAACTAACGAGGAGCCGGGCCCCCACACGAACGGTGTTCAAGGAAACCCACACTTTCTTGTAAGGTGAATTATGCTCTCCCAAAGCTATAACTTAGCCACACGGAGTTAATGCGTGCTTGTGTAATCTTGCCTCCCGGCAGGGCCTTCCTTGCTAATGAGTAGGTGTTTGTTGGACATCCTGACACGTTTTACGACTCACCAGTTACCTCTATACGCGTTGGATAGATAGAGCTACATGGCAACGGCAGCCGCCGACGCCGCCAGGGAAGATTGGATAGGGCCCTCGATGTGATTTACTATGGTCCGCCCGTACGATTTCATCCGTAGAGCATCGAAGAGGGTGTATCGGTCGCTCGTTACTCTTTTGCCCTTGTCGAGTTGGATCGACTCGTCGATCTGGTGAGGATTAAAAATTACGATCGATACTGATTTAAAGTCGAGTCAGACTCGAGTCGTGAAAATCCCTCGTGTATATCAATGCCAACTCGACGTGTCTCATTGATCTTCCTTTATACGTTTTCCGATGCGACGACTATGGCAGGACAACCCGACTAATTTATCTTGGACGTTATCGTCAAGCGCGCATCCCAGGTCCTGCTGCAACTGCGAGAATCTATGGAATTAAATGGCATATAAAAAATGAGAGTCGAATAAGGAAAACGTTTTTTTAAGCAGTTGGAGCTTTTAGAGCATTGGCTGAATTTCTGTCAAGTCCAATTCCAGAAAACTTTCGTATTTTCTTCGGAGGCCAGATCCTTACCAGAATTCTCCGAAGGAGGGTCCGGAACGTTAACGTCGGATGCGCTATTTCGGTTCGCGCCGTATTCGCTCGTAAAAGTCGCCCATCCTAATTAACAACCGTGAAACCAGGTACCGGACCATCTGATACGATACCACAACGAGGAGAGTATAATCCGCTCGTTACCAACACGAAGGTCCCCGTAGGCAACTCTGCATACTCCGCTAAACCAGATTTGTTTTTCAGTTTGCATGGCATTCGCAAAAATCATATCTTGACACAAAAAAAATAATAACAAAGCAGACCGAAATAATTACGAATAATTCAGGGCAGTTTCAATTGCGAAGAGCAGAGGTGAATCAATTCCTGACAGTGGAACAAAGTGAAATGCACTATCGACCATCAGCTATAAACGAAGATACAAACCACCGCATATGTCGTAACAACCGTAATGGTGACGACGGCGACTCATGCATTGCTGCTGGTGATAGAAGCAGCCAGTTCCGCTTTATGATCCCATAAATATTTCAATAGGATCTTAAATTACCTCGTCCCCGAGTCCACCGAGGTACCGGGTTACGACGTACGTTTTATCCGCTCGAGTTTTCGGTGGAGACGTTAGTGTTATTTATGAGCTCGTTTATCAATGTGGCACCCCTTTCCCCTATCGTTGAGCTCGAAGCAGACTATCCGCCAGTGCGAAGCCAATCCCGAGATATATCGCTTCGATACGAATCCGGCACGGAGAGGCCACGAAGTGAGCAGGGCTGCTGATCCTTCTTTCAACTTTCGCCCGGGGGGCCCAGAGTTGCAGTTAGAGGTTCCCGCGGTGATAAATGCTCGTAAAGAATCGTGCGATAGCGGCAATTAGTGGCTCCTCGTTTGTCTCCTTGTCTTCCGTAGCTCGATGGGTCCGTGCCCAGCAGGGCGCTTCCTCTGATCCATACGAATCGCTCAATAACTTCCAAGTCACATCAGCTTCCGATATTTGTCTTCTCTTCGCACACAGCTGCATTCCGAATCTTTCTCATATCTCTGCATTTCCTTCCCTGCTGATAAAATGATTCCGATTTAAAATCCCCTGTCAGTTGCCATATGAAACAAATTTAATCAAGAAAATGTAGACTTTGGAAAGTTTTGACTTCTATTCCCCAATCCAAAAGAAGATCACAGTCACGACTGCTCTCGCAGCAAGATAAATCGTGAGAGTAGACAGGGTGCGCAACCCATTTTGTCCCCGACAGCGTGACGAATAAACGCCCGATCACTTTGCCAGCCAGTCAAGGGGGTGAGAAACCTACCCCTTCTCAATTCATATGTTCATATCAGCACCCCGAGGTGAACTATCCACTATTCTGTTTTGCCAAAATGGTCAACATCCAGATTTTCAAAAATTTCATTTCAATAAAACAATCCCTAGTTGATTATTTCCTCCTCCTGTTCCTCTATTTAAATAAATGTAAATTATACCCAGACGTCATCAGGAGTGGTTTACTTTTCCCTTCCCTTCCTACCCCAGACAACTGCTTACAACTGCGTTCATATGCGGTTTGTCCTCAAAGCATCAAACCTCGCGTCTGGCTCAAATGTAAACTGTAAACCATTCCACAACGAAATAATGGAACAACGGACAGAAAAGACGAGGGAGTGGAGTCGCCTCAGACAAAGATAAATAAATGAAGGAAACGTCGCTCGCGCACAAAGAGAAGCAATATCCTTTCCTTTAGCTCGCGGACCAACGCAGGGAGCTAACAGCGGCTGTAGTAAACAAGCCGCTTTTCTACAGAAACATGGTGTGCTTCCAGTCTTTCCTCTCTTATCCTTTCAACTTGCATCACGTTCTATTCGCTCTATTCCTTCGAGCCATGACGTCTTTCCTCGTCGAGTCATTCCAGGCTCTTTTACCACTACAAACCACTCCCGACCCCAACTTCCGCTTACCGTCCACGACCACCCTCTCGCACCTCAATCCATTTTCTCTTATTCCCAGAGACTACTTCACTTTGCTTTTCTTTAGTGACGCCCAAGTACCGGTGTTTACACTGGGCCACTTAATTCACTTTAGCCTCGCATCCAGCAATTTTCTCTCTACTGTCTTCTTTACATCCTCAAACACACTCACCTTTTGTTTTTATCAACAAGAAACGGCAAAGTACTGAAACTCTCTACGCCATGATTTTTTTATTTATGTGTTGTATGGTAAAGGGAATTATTTCCCTTACAATTAAAACCGTAAGTACGCGCCGAGAAATATCGATTGGTTTCCTTGAGGTCCCTTTCGAGGTCCCTTTACTAGAATTTATGTCATGTGAATTTAAACCAGCAAAAAAAAGCATTGATACGGATTGGGGCGAATTGAGCTAGTGTTAATAAAATGTATTGATAGCACCCCATCGAACAGAATTGTTATGAGTTCAGTGCTGGGAGTTAATGCTAGAGAATTAATTAGTTAATAATTAATTCATTTATTATTGTCTTTTATTTATCGTTCGCATGTCTTTAATTTTTATTTAATGCAACATAATTACGTTTGTTACTAAAGTGAGTTAAATATTAGTAAATATTATCAGAAAATTGCATGTGTTAAAGTATTTTTAAAAGACTCAGATGACATTAGTGGTGTCCTCTTCAATATGTGCTACGTATCCGACATTATCTGGTAACCGGTATAGCTGATGAAGTGGGGTCATTATTCAAAAGGACACACGCTCAGAGGGCACAGCAGTTTTGTAACGGAAGACGTCCGACAAATGGGGTTGTTCCGCGGACAGCCGGGTTATCTCGGTCAGTCGTCGAGTAGCCACCCCACTAAATCACTCGCTTTTCGCCCTCACTTCAACCCCACGTTGGCATCCACCATCTCGATAAAGCCTGGAAACCTCACGTTCTTCTGCTTTCTCTTTTTTCCGAGAAAAACTGTTTTCTCAGCTCCTCCTCTATATTAAGGACGGAAAGCCATCCTTTATATCAAAATTATTCAAGACACTGGAACGAACTTTCATCAATTTCAATATCATTTTAAATTCCTTCTTTGAATCAATTCAATTTAACTTTATTAAACAGTACTATAATTTTCAGACAGAACTCTCATTAGCTACAAATCGATTAGCAGTTGAAAAGCTTATCAAAAAATTAAGTATTCCATTCGTTAAGATGCTAATTACTACTTGCATTAAATGAAAGGTGCAGAGCATTTCAGGGTTCGATAAGGCCTGCTACCAATCGCAGATAAAGATCGGGTTCTTTGTGAAAACAATGATTGATTTAATGCAAGCAATTTAAACAGCAGATTTAAATTTTCATTAGTTGTAGAATCTGGAACTGATCTTATCATTTGTCGTCAAAGTTGAGGGACTGGAGAGTTAAATTAAATGTGCACAGACGTGTATGTTTGATAACTATTCCACAGAAAAATGATAGCAGTTGACTGATTAATAATCGTTTAGAAGATAGATGGTTGACCATATACCTATAGATGTGGGTAAGGCAACATTTCTCTCGCTTACTCGACCCTCAAGGCTGCTTGAGTGATCACCTTCATTCATCATTCAGACAACACGAGTTCATCTCATCAGGTACTACATAGCCATACATAGTATTCGTATCATTTCTAGGTTGATCTACAGCCTGAGATATTTAGATGCCAAATGATCAATCCAGATTAATCGTTCTAGTAGCTATCTGACCTAAATCATCTGTTAGAAGTTTTCTGTCATACTTTATCAAATGAAATATGCCGTGAGATTTCCAAAGCCAACAGTTTACTATTTTTTGATTGCTAGGAAACAGCTGTCAAGGTAGAATATTGTAATTCCCTTTCTATCTTCCTCTTTTCGAGCAAGGATACAACAACCTTGAAAGACAACCACAAAGAAAGTCAATTTGAATCCTCGAACACCAGAATACTGATAAACCTCAACTGACCGAAAAATACGATCTGTAGTGGCTGAACGAGAAGAAACAAGCTAAAGTGAAGCGGAACAGGACGGAATGAAGAAGAAGAGAATGAAACGAAGGAGCGCCGAAGCTCGTGGAACGAACGAGTGAGGTGGGCCGTGGATTTATATCCTGGCCAGCCACTTTGAGCCATCAGCGGCTCGTTTGAAGTGCACTGCAGCCTCGCAGACGTTATAAAGACAAACTATGCCTACGGCGAAGTCATTCCCCACCACTTTATGCCATAATTCTTCGCCGATCTTGGCTGACTCTCTCTCCCTCTCTCTCTATCTCTCTCTGTCGTTTACACTCGTAACTGAGAGCAAACTTGGATCTACGGACCTCTCTCACTTCCTTTACGGTTACTGCCCGCGGGTAATAAAGATGGTTCTGCTTATGTACAACCGCTATGGGAGGCGGAGTCAGGCTGCCCTCCGTGGGCAGGACTAACGCAAATGACTCTTCCATGCAAGATGGCGTAGCTTGCCAGTGCCCGCGAGGTGCTTTTATATTTAGCATGCGATGCCTGCACTATAAGCTCAGTGCGTGCGTGCTCTATTGGGAAAAGCGCATAGTATCATGCACTTTCTGCACCAAGCCTTCACAGACTTGAGGAATCGATGACTCCATTATAGAGTCTATGTCAAATGAAAATACTTTATCAAAAATCGTTCAATGTTTAGATATTTTGTATTATCCGAGTATTTTAGTAAGCCGCATTTGTACTTGCTTCAGAGTCCACTAAAAAACGTGGATTCCGGATGCATTATTGCGTCAGGGTTTAGGCACATAGAAGCGGAAGTTGAAACAGTAACGACAAAGGGCGAGAAAAGGGGGTGAGGTGGAGGGAATCCGAGACAGTTTTACAAAGACAGATTCTCCTCGTAAAGACGTCGAGACCACCTCCGCAACTCTCACCCGGTTTCGCGAGAGCGTTACGAGGTCCCGAGGATTCGCAAGTTACAATGTTACCTTTCTCCCTTGAGACTTACCATGTACGAAAACCCAAGGGTCCGCTGACTCCAGCCAGCACACCGAGTGATCACTCAGCACGTTCTTCTCGACCTGCTAAATCTCCACCTGCGAACCCCCAACCTAGAGTTACTTCATTGCTGCGAGTTTCACTTTGTTTTTCCGCTCTGCAGCTCAAGTTTCCAGACAGACAAATTTGCGACTACTCTTATCCGAACATCTAAAAAGAGCGAAGACTACAACGTTACACAATGAAGAATAAAATGTTTCCGCATCTTATTTACGATTTTGGTATTTATTTTATTCATACTACGAACTAAGCATGCCTTAAACATTTCTATTAAGACTTTAACCTGATTATTCGTGAATGGATTTCATATTTTTTGCAGGGACTTCTCCGATGCTCTTCAATTACGACATACCGGGTGTTGTCACGCAGGGCGTGGAATACGAAATCATTGGGCTGGTCCAGTGCAGTGTAGCTGAACGAAAAGCGATCTGGCGTCGGAACGACGAATTTATTCTTTCAAAGGGATGAAGAGTGATCGCGCGCCTTCTCACAAGCTCGTAATTCCACGCGGGCAATGACCGGGCGGCACTCTCTTTCTGCAACTTCAACTACGGCGACGACGATAGAGGATTGGCATTGAAGTACTTCCAAAACGAAAAGAATCTGTCGGTAAAGCGGGGCCGTAGATCTCGCGGCGCCGTTGATGTGACACGCTGACTCTTTCTCCCTTCCGTTGACTCGATGCCCGTCTGTCACGAGCCGTCATTAAGCCAGAGCCAGATTCCTATCTGAACGGACGACCGGGTTGAATCTCGTCGGCAGTGGCTTGTGGCTAAAGCAGCCGACGAATCCCAGGGTCAAGGCTTCGACAACCTCTCGTCCGTTACCTATCGATCAGTGTCTCGTCCTGTTCCACCCTACCACTCGCCTCAAGCTAGATCCACAATAAGAACCCGATGACGGACGTAATTAGTGGCTAACTTAAGTCTGCGATTTTCAGCGCTTCTCGGCTAAGTTAAATGGACGAACAAGTGAGACGTAGAATTGGTAGTATGTATTGCGACTGTGTATGTACCATACACGAGACCATACGAGTCACCAGCCATTTCAACACATTCGCTTTTTAGCCTCTTTGCAACTTTTGAATTTAGCTTCCGCCGGAATGCTTCAACAACATTCTCCTCATGCCTCTCTTTCTGTCTCAAAAGAGGCTCGTCATTTTTCAAAGTTTTGGAATACTTATCAATTTTTACCGCGATCATCACTCGTCTTCCTTCGAACTTCCCTCTCTTTCAGAAATTCTCTCAAATTGTACACGTTGACTATTCACAAAAAAAAAAGCGAATATGAAAATCTGTCGCAGTGCAATTTCTTCGAGTACACAAATTAGCACTGCACTCCCGTGATAAGTCCACTCGTGTTAAGTCCTTCGTAGAATTGGCGTTACTATATATAGTAGGTGAGGGGTTCCTTGGGGCAGGGAAAGAGACGTCTCGAACTCAGCAGTACCGTAACAACAAGGTGGGCAGTAACCCTAAGCCGATAATTTCTTTAGTTCGCTTCAGTTCACCAGAGTGCTCTTTCAGTGCGAAAAGCAACCAATCAGACGCAACCATTCTAAAGAGAACAGTCAACCAATCGCGCCATGCGCGCATGAACATCCTCGTGGAACCCGCGTTGGGAACATTGGTACATACATCTCTGACTTTTTTACGCTTCCAATGCGCCCTCGATATGTCCAGACCAACCGAGACGGGACTTATCACGGAAGTGCAGTGTATTTCAGGGTAGGGGTGTTCGATTCCGATTCGATTCTTGAAAAAATCGATTTTCTTGGACCAAAAAATCGATCTTTGAATCGATTCTTTACTATTCGATTTTTTGGTGAATCGATTCTTTACCCTATGAATCGACGAACCGATTTTTTCACCTTTTGAAATTCATTTATCTCTACGTTTTCACTCATAAAATTTTTTTAATAGAAAGAAAGCTATGCTTTCTTGTATTATAATATTATAAATTTTGTTATGTAAGTTTGTAAATATTATAAATTTTGTTCGTTAACTTTTCCTTACATGGAGAAAAATCTTGGTGACCTTTTTTTTATTTTTTTTTTTTTGTTAGAGTTCAGAAGAAAAATGTTTGGGTGTTTGATTCCGATTCGATTCTTGAAAAATCGATTCTTCTGAGAGAATCGAACATCCCTATTTCAGGGAATGTTTCACCCGGTTTAACTAAAACTGACGTAATGTACTATGTCATATTGACAAAAGTGCGGAATGAATCGACCTGTTTATCTCTAATTTCTTCTACATATATTACGAAGAAAAGATTCTCCTGAACTTTTTCAAATTAATTTTACGGTGTGAAAGAATGCTTTCGAGCAAACTTACATCTAGAGGATTTCAAATGGTTACTATAGTCTAGCTTATCACAACTATGTCTTCATCTCATCTTATTACTGGCATTATCACCAGTTGAATGTGACTTGGAATTGCTTAATTAGATGCCATCCTTCAGTTTCAAGGATGCTTTTGTGAGTGCTTTGAGACTTGGGGATCAGAGATGAAAGTATCCGCGTACGAGTTCGGGAACAATCGCTCGACTGCTGTCTGTTTACTCAGCGGAGTGGAGATTTCAAGATATTCCATAAATGTAGCATCACGAAGAGCCTTGCGGATGTTGGAGAAGAGGTAAGCAGTGGAGTGCCATCAATCCTGCTGAGACATAGACGAAGAGCCGTGGTCCACAGCAAAGCGATCCGACATCAGTCCGCCAGTGGCAGAAGAGCTCGGGTTGTCGTCGTCGTCTTCACCGTCGTTTGCGAAGCGAAGACGAAATGTTCCCCGAGGTTCGAGATCATTGCTTATACTGCTTAGACTCAGTTGAAACTTCGTTTGCTTGCCAAACGAGCATGTGTCTTCAACCATTGATTCGAACCCACCGCCATCAAACGCCGAAAACCTTTCATCCCTCCAAGGAGCTGTTAAGTGATCCAGCGATTTGAACTGTTTCAGTAATTGAAAGCTTATCGAAAACGTGATGAATATTATTCTATCATAAAATTCTTGCTTGTATTTCTGCCGCAGTTGTACGAAAATGCGACCTGGAGCACAGCCAAAATAAAAGACTTTATCCTCGACTTTATCTCTGTAAAACCAAATCACATAAATTATCGATCACAGAGAACACGTGTCGTGTTCCGCTCCTTGTAAAGTGATAATGCGACTCTGGTATTCTTGCTTCCTCCCGTTTCAAGGACTTAAAAGGTCGACAGGTACCAAAGAATGACAATGACTTCCTTATATATAACTGCACGAGACAAGAACTGCTCGACTCTTGCGGTTTCTGTTTCTCATGCATGGACGTAACCAGTGGTATAAAAAATTTCATACAAAATATTAGCAGCAGACATTTTTCTTTGAATTAAAATTAAAGACAATAATGCTCTGCTAGGAAAATCCAGTGCGATTTACAAAAGAAACGATGTATGCTGCCTACTCAAAAAGGTATGTCTAACCTAATTGCTATTTTCTGCTGGTTGACTTCTTCCTCGAAAAAGGTGCTTGCCGTATTGAGTTGATCACGTATGTGGCCTTAAGCTGAAGATAAAGTAAAATACAAAAAAGTAAATCCTCAAGAGCAAAGAAGCTCCCAAGAAGAGCAGGACATAATGAAACCATTAGGAAGCGACGTCACGTAGACACGTATCCCTGCGTGTTTCCCCTCTCTCACAACAAAGACCTGACATATTTACGCATCAATACTGCCTATATACATTCAAGCCATCGGTCGTGTATCCCTCGTGCGTATATAAATTAACAAGACGAGTCAAGCAATAAGTAGTAGCCTTAAATAGTAAATAGAAAATTCCAGTCAATTCCAGTAGCAGCAGACGCGAGGCATAGCCGGGATCAAAGGCGACCGACCAGCTCGAAACTCCTGCAGCCAGTCCTTCTTTCTTGGTTCGCTTCGAAAAGGTAATAGATCCTCTTTCTGACTTTTATTATACCAGAAAAAGCTTGTCAGATCCAACTGGGGGCCGGTCTATTACGTACGTATAAGAATGGGCGATGGGATGCGGCCGTCAAGTAGGTGGAGTAGATCCACCGAAAGAGTACCATGAAAGGGCGGAAACGGAGGATTCATGGAGATCAAGAACTTACTCTGGTCGTTAACTTTGTCCGCTCAACATATTGTAAAAATGACATTGCCCGATTTCATGATTTTCATTCACGAATTATCTTTGCTGCTGAAATCCTTCCAGATTTACGGATTGTATTCATTTCCCTCGGAAGACTTTGACGCCCTTTTGACTTCCGAATTGCAGATTATAGAAATAATTGAATAAATTGTAGAATGAAGAATGAGAAATAGTACATTTCGATACTAGTGCGCGAATGTGATTTTAGCCTTGTGTGAATGTTTGAAAAGGTCACACAAGGATGAAATCTTATTGTCGCACATGTATCGAACTGTATTTTTTGACACGACGTGTGGGAAGCTTGATTTAGTATACGCTTTTTTGACCCAGCGTGTGCGAAATCGAGTTTCGCGCACGGAGTGTCAAAAAAAAATAAGGCTGTCAACGCAGTTATTGCAGGGTGAAACAATACATAACGTGTCGAAGTTTTCAAATTGAAATCGAGTCCTTTTTAGATTCTAATATCTTAATCTATGAAAAGGTAAAACCTAAAATAAGATTTTTCAGAATCAGTATGCAATAACTCTCCGGGAAAATAGCACTGTGTTTCCATGTAAAATCGATGTCACACGTCACCAAGTTGGCCTGAGATTATAAACGAGAAACTGGCTAGCCAAAGTCAGAGATTGTCTGTACTGGTCGTCAGTGTATACTTGGCACTGTTTGAAACGAACTATTAATGACGAGGCGTTAATTTACTTGAGCAGAGGGAAAATGTCTGTTGCTTAGCGCTGTCGCTGTCTGGTGTTATGGGATCCTATGTATCAAGATGATGAATGATATATATCTTGTAAGCTGGGTGCAGATGCACGCGAAGATCGAGTCCGGTCGATCGCTCACCGCCGCTAGGCTAAAGGATTCTCATTTATTTCCTACGCAGCTAAGAGCCAACTATCTCCCAAGTCTTGATTTTATACCTAATATCCTGATAATCATTTAAATCGCTTCATATCTCCGTGCAATATCTTATAAGAATCTTTCAGTATAATATCTATTAAAACAAATCTCTCTAATTAGTATAAATGAGTCTTTCCCAAGATTCTACATCTCAGGTTGTCAGCGAACAGTAAATTATGATAGAGAATTTATCAAATGATGTATAAGAGAAAGTTTCTTATTCTTGCATACATCTTAAGTTATTCATTTAATACACATTTATATACATGATCATTTTCAAACTATATATTTATAAGTTTTTCATTTACTTCTTATTGGAAAGAGGAAGGGAGTTTTGGTTCAAAAGAGAGGGGAGTTCTGATTGAAAAGGGAAGTGGGGATTTGGTTAGAAGGGGGAAGACGATTTGATGAGAAAGATAAAGGGGTTTTGGTTGGAAAGGGGAAGCGTTACTCTCTAACATTACTTTTTTTATGATATAGACATATTGTATATTAATAGATTTTTTCTGCAATATCACTCGCTCATGTTGTTCTTTTATTTTGAGGTTCTAGATATCCTGTCTCAATTTGTGGAAGGTTCTTGAAAGGGCGATCGCTCCCTTTTGAAACGAGTAACACTATCAAGGTGGACCGTGTCGCTTTACACACACGGGAAAATGGACAGACGCTAGCAAGGGACAACTCTCTAAATTACCTTCGATGAGTAGACTAGGCAACAAAGGCGCGTGTTTTGCTTCTTCACTCTGGCTCCATTTATCTCGGCAGACACAATGCAGCCCGGATTTGACACATCTATCAGCGCACAATGTTCGACCCTGTCCGTGCCATTCTTTGCCCGCCTTTTCCCTCACCTGAATCGACTGTCAGAACAACCTTCGAACGCACCGCAATCTTCCTTCACCGGGAGAAAACTACCACCCTTGTGATTCTTATGAATCTTGTTCAAACCTTGTGTGGACCAAATTCTCCTCGTAATTGCTTTTTTTCACAGATACTCGTGTATTAGGGACGCCTCTTATGCCAAGCAATTTGATACGTCATCGATCAAATGATGAAGCATGCAAAGTCCTTGATATGTGAATGGTAGAGTGATAGATTATATTTTGGTTGTGTTGTTCTCTAAAAAATGCATGATCCAGAAAATTTACAATTCTCATATTTTCATTGTTAATATTCGCTAAAATCCATAGAAATTTCATGAAATCTTCTAAAATTACTGATAATCATAAGCATAAGTGTAATTAAGAACGAGATTAAGAATCAAATAGTACAAATTATAGTTGCTTCTTTATTAAACTATAATACATGCGCAAAAGTTCTGTAAAGTTCTTCTTTAAAAACACTTTAAAAAATCAGTTGAAATACCCAAATGCAACAAATACTCTTATTATTCTATAAAATAATGGATTTGACTTTCACTATATGGAAGATTTATGTATAAGAGTTTACTGATGATAAAGACTTTACCATTGCAGACTGACAGGCAAATATTAATTAAGATAGCCGTTGATACATCTAGCAAACACATGCAGTCTGTAAAGCGACAAACGTATTATAATAAATTTCAGAGCAATCACTGGCATGAGTTCAGGGGTCATAACGAGGTCGGAGCCGTAAAAATCATAAAATAGCGACTGCATTTCAGCCCATTATAATGTTCCATTTTATTTCTCGTTCACGTTTATCATATTGATCATTTACTTGTTTTATGCATGCATGCGATGAAAGAGGTCACTGTTTTTAATCTCGAGGTTGGCGAATGGAAAATGGCATTTCTAATCACATGAAGCTTTAATTAATTTATATGGTCATTTCCTTTACCGCAGTGACAATTCATTTTTGTGAATTTTTGAAAACGTATTCAATTATTTATTCTGCTATTCTGTCCAACCGATATCAAATATTTATTTGCCAATATTTTCTATGCTTAATTATGAGTTTTAATCTAATTTTCAAACATAATCTGTGGATATTTAAAGAAATTTTATGAAGGATGACAATATAACATTGAAAAATACCAAATTAAATTGTTTATCCCAAATTAAAGATGAATATTCTTAAACCAAAAGTAAGAGAATTCTGTCTGGACTGTAAATATTCATTATGCCAGACGGCAATCGAACCCTCAAATTATGTATGATAATTCAAATTAAGGAATACCTAATTCATAAATACAAGTTTTAAAAAATTTTTAATTGAAGCTTTAAGAATAATTGAATAATTTTAAACTGTGAATCTTTAATACATAACATTTACTGAAGTCTCATTTGTTTATTCGGTTGAAATAACTTTTTCTTGGAAGTTTTATAGTTGACGTGGAAAAATTATAGCCTACAAGATAGTGTGGCGCACGTGTATATATAATTAGCTCTGTGACACGTGTAGTTAGACTGTTAGAGAGCTCTGAAGGCAGTCATCAAAATGATGAACAGACAAAGTATAAATGGCCAGGAGAATGCAGCGTTGCACAATGACGAAAGTGCAAATGGTAAATCAAGATACGTCGGGAGCCATATATTGCGACAGTTATACGAGCCATCCATCATCATTTAAAGCCGTTGTCTGTCAACGTTGCCGCTAAATGTGAGCGAGCTGGCGATAATGACGATCCAACGGCTTAGCGGTCTTCTTTGACCCCTTGTGTCTGCGTGATCATTAATTTATGACCCTTTCTTCAAAGTGGTCGTTGTGTTTGTTTCCTCATCAAATATAACCAGCTATCACGTTCTTCGAGGACAATACTGCAAAACTCATTGAAATTGACTTTCCTACATTTCGTTTTTGCAAACGATAATTTTTTTCTCAAAAAAAAAAGTAGTTAGTCTTATACCGAGGCTATATAATCGATAACTGCTCATATAGTCGTAATTATGAAAATTGCACCTCTCCGGGTTTGTGTCGACTTCATACTAATTATTCCTAATGGCAGTCCGCAAAGATAATAGTGTTTGTGCTTAGTCGTAAGTAATGCTGCCTCGTTCGCTAAATGACAAGACATGACAGGTATAATTTTAACAATTGCGTCAGTCTGCTTGATAGTGTACATTAAAGATGGAATGAATATTCGAGTTACTTTTACAATAGTATTTTCAATGGTTTATAATGTAGTAATTGCAAATGACATGGCATTTTGTATACTTTTGCACCTCAATTTCACTCGTAATTTTCCATACGGCAAATTGTGGATTCAAAAGACTCGAAACTGCTCAATTATACTCGAAGTAATGAAACTTAATAAAAAGCCACTTATAAAAGTGGTAAGAGTTTGCTAATGTATTCTGAATAAGTCGTTTTTAGAAAGCTACGCTCATAAACTTCATAAAATATTTAATAGTGACAGGTGGCTACAAGTCGTAATTTTATCACGAATAATTATAGAAGATCGTGATACAAACTGTCGACGTCGATGTGCATAAACGCGTTTGCATATCGGACTTGCAATCCTTGGTAGCATTGAGAGCGACAAACGAAATGTTGGCAGACAGTGGGACAGGTGTCCGGTGTATAACCTTATGTACAAATTGGCTGGACGAAGCGAGTCCATAGAGATTGGCATTCGTACAGACGTGTCTTCAAGTGAGCAATGGGCAGAGACAGGTTCAACTGAAGTTATCCCAGGAGTCTAGATGGCTGCTCGTATGCAGTTTACAGATTTATAAAGAGTAATAATTTACTGCTCGAGCAGTAAACCAGACATCGCATCGTATATTGACCCAGTTGTGATCGATGAGACCAAGAAAAAACTTTGCAGATCTGGGATTATAAATCATAATTACAGCTATCGATAATTCATAAAATAAAATCAATCGCCTTCCTTTTCACAAGTTTTATTATTGCTATGCTTCCTAAATTATGATAGTCTCTTCCTGTAAGAGATCCTGTAAGAAATC
>JAUESH010000043.1:11986498-11997021 GCA_032275165.1 Synergus magnus | reverse complement strand
CCTTTTCACAAGTTTTATTATTGCTATGCTTCCTAAATTATGATAGTCTCTTCCTGTAAGAGATCCTGTAAGAAATCATTCATACATACAAGTTTTGTTCCTAAGTAAATTTGTTTCTCTAAACTTCAAGTTTCAAATTTTCTAAACGACTCTGGTGGTCCGGACTTCCTGCCTCAAAGGTAGAAGCTCGACGGGCTGTCTGGAAGAGAAAACACATTTGGAAAAAGCAAAAGGATCGCGAATGGCGCCAATGGTTAAAGGAAAGATGCATGGACATTGGAAGTTCCACCATCTCAAGAAATGCCACACTCTATACTAAACCCTGGCGTCCTGGCTGGATGCTGAACTGAAAGTGAGAATTCTCCCGCCGTGCAAAGGCGCACTTGCCTGATATAAATCATCCCACTTCTGGTTGGAACAGGGAGGCCAAAATAGATGGAACTCTCTTGCTTTATAGGATAAAAGAGGCAAAGAACGATTCTCTCCTTACATGCCATTTCCGTTATACGGATATTGTGTACAAGAGAGCGACCACTTCTTTCTACTTCCAATAGACTTCCACATATCGCACGACCTCCCATGATACGACTGAACCAGTCTTAATTGAAAAGTCTTTGTATTGGGATTTTTAAATCGAGAGAAAAAAATCAGTGATTATTCATATACAATATGATTGAGTTGAAGCCTCTTAGGCATTCCTAAAATATTCTTATTGCCAAAACTTTCGGAATGATCTACGTAGTACAATTTTTATTTGCAATTTTTTAAACGAAATATCATTTTGTAAAGCGAATTAAAGAGAAAGTTTCTAACTGCAAATGTATTTACTCAGAGAAACGTGCTTTCTGAATCCAGTTGAGTTGCATTAATTTAGATAGGGGTACTGAAAGGAGTCAGGTAAAATGATTTATTTCGAGCGATTTGGTTCGACAAACCGGTGGCCAACGCACTCGTTGATTTATCACCTATCTGGATCCGCTAATTCGTCGCTAATGATCTTTGATTTATAGTCATGTTCTTGCATACTAAACGTTCGGTAAACTAACTTTCATCTAGTACTCTGGTGTACTCAACCTGGAGCATGGCACTGAATAGAATTCCCGCACAGGGAGTAGCACCGACAATCTGATCACTTACGCGAGCAATGTAATTTACGAGCTTCAGGTCCTGCTTCTCTTACACGAGGGCGACGTGGTTACTCGACCTCGTTTCTAATTTATTAACCTTCAGGAACACGCGCAAGACTCTAGAGGACGCAAATCAGCGCATGCAACGCGACGTGGAGGACGATGAAAGAAGGATCGAAGTGAACCCCGCTGGCGTGATGGCTGCCTTCTCATGACCGGGGCTACATTGATCAAAGCAGCAATTACTGTCAACGTAATATTACTTGGGGCGTTATACTCACACGGATTCAGGGGATGTATTGTAGTTGTATACCAAAGCTATGAGAACGGACAAGGAAGACAGTAAAATATAACCGTCAAATGGAAAAACTCTGAACTGTTATATGTGTAAGTTTAAAAAGATTGCATTCCATTCGATATATATTTCGACCCTGAATCGAGTATCGAATGATACCATAAGCTAAACTGATCTAAAGATATGACGACACACTACCAGTGCTGCCAGGTCTGAGGATTTTTCTTCAGATTTAAACGATTTCAAAAGATTTTAAGATATTTCAAAGAATTTCAATCCTAAATTTCGGAACTTATTTTTGATCCTACATTTCGGGTCTTATCTTGAGTTTTGTTTCTGGGCCCGATATTTTAGCCTCATTTCGAGGTCCTACATTTTGTAGTATTTAATCTGAACCAAATTAATCTTGCGTCAATTTGTGACAATGTAAAAAAATAGCATTTTTCCAAGCTTTCCGAGATGTAAGTTAAAAAAATCTCGAAGAGAAGTTTTGTATTTACTTATCGATTCTTTATAACTCGAGAAAGTTAAAAAGTAATAAAAAGCGGTTCCGATTCGCCCCATTTAAATTTCTGTGAGTGGCTCAAATGCTATACGGTAGTATAAGTCGGTGTATATGGTCTGGATAATGATTTCAGGGAATCACGTTTGATGTGACATCTTTTATTAGTTCTCCACAGAAGCCACGATAGTTTTTCACCGTCCACCCATTTCAGACAGCTATGATTTGTCGACTTTTGCTACACGCTGCGCCCACTAGGGGGGTACATAGTTCCCTTCAGTTCTCTGACCATACAGACATATATAGTCATGCCTTTCGAGTAATTCAATGTTTGAATTATAGTCACATCCCGCAGACATCTGAAGCTTCGAACTAACTGCCGAGCTACGTAATGGGATTAAAACCATAGGTAGGCAACAATAAAAATTCAAATCTGAATATATCCAGTTAAGAAGATTATTACAAGGTTATTTATTACATATTTCGCTCTAAAAACTGCATCACTAGGCATTGAATATAAAGAATCTAAAAGAAGGCATTTTCATTAAAAAATTCTCATTGAAAAATCGACTTTAAAGTCATTTAAAGTAATGTAATGATTCTTACAACCTACACAACGGAAATAGGTTTACAACATTTCCACGAAGTGTTTACGTAGGAAAGTTGACGCTTTGTAATTTTTTATGTTCCGGGTAATTCATGAGTTTCGCCTCTCTGGTGAGTGAACAAATAATGCGTCGCGTGTCAGAGATCGGAGATTGATCTCCAGCTAGTTTAGCTAGAATAGACACTCAGCTGGAAACCTCGTGACTGATTTTTCAGGTAACCTCGAACGAACAAACCAAAGTGAATTTCGAAACTGCGGGTCATTTACGGTGCGGTTTTACGAAATTCTCCAACAGTTCAATGGATATAAGCGTGAAGGTTCGGCTAATAATGTCCAAGTTGCTCCAAGTCAAACACGTAAAAACAGGGCCAAGATTTATGGACCACACGCTCCGCTTGATGCGAAAATTTTGTCAAGCAAGAGAGGAGGTCATAGTCAGGGTCGTAGCACAATATATAATTCTTATTGTGAAACTAGTGGATGTAAATGCTTCTCCTGGAAGAGGGTGACGCTGGATGCATCCCGCAGGTATAATGATCAACTTTAGTCACGGTCAAACTTTTGGTTGAAAAAAGAAAATCTTATTTAGCTTTTGTGACAAATTGGCCTGCTGGCCGTGAAAAATGAGACTTGTTTTGAAACTCATGTAAGGATTATTAGGATTAACTTTTAGGTTGTCATTGATTTTCGGTTTACATTGTTTACATTGTTAAAAAATGTTATTTTAAAATATCTTAATTGTCAATAATCGTAATTTTAAGGATATAAAATGAGTTCAAAAAGATTTCAAAAAAATTCCAAGAAATTTCAAAATATTTCAAGTGCAGAAGATTAAATTAAATCTTTGTTGTCCAGTCATATTAACCAGAATTTGTGGTTAAAATAACTAGAAATTTGTTAACCAAAAGCATCTAGTAACTTTAACCAGAACTTTTCTTTGAGTATTAAAATTATACACTCACTTCGAGACCTCCAGTTCATATAAGAAGCTGTTTATATGATTTAATTATTTTTGAGCCTAAACTGAAATTATTGAAGATCAAGATATTTTAAGATTAAAACTTTTTAAATTATCACTATTAGAAATTATTGACAAAGGCGCACGCTTCAGCGCGTGCATGATATTCCAGTGGTGTAAAGTGCAGATGAAGCTCATAAAGTTGTTCTCTCATTTTCTTCTGAAGCATCTCGTTATAGAACCTCTTATACATAGACTCGCATAGGAAACGCGAGCAAGAGGCTTTAATATCACAAACGGAGATAGGCGTAATAAATGCTTGTCAAGTAAATCAGGATGAAGCGCCATCGAGGAGCACGTAATGGTCGCATTAAGTGAATAACTCACAGTTGCAGTGTCAGACTCGCGCACAGGGAGGTTATACGTCGGACTGTTAGGAACTGTTAGGGGTGATAGCGGTGCCATCAAACAACTTTACGGCGTTAAGTGCCACAAAGCGGCTGACGTATTGCCAACCAAATTCTTGCCAAACGATGCCAGAAGACCCTGTAAGCATTTACGTTAACATCATTTCTTAAAGTCTAAAACTCCCAGAGGAGCAATAAGAAGAACCTCGAAACTGAAGCTGATTGTTCTCCGATGAAAATATGACCATCACTGGAGGATTTGTCTCTAAAACGCTTGCGCTTGTGGTTGGTAAGAATTCGATCCAAGACAAGGGATAACAAGAGTCAAAGAAGAGGGTACGACAAAGCATATTTATAGTTGGCCAAGCTATTAAAATAATTTATTGGGGCCATTGCCGAACAAAAGAGCGCATTAATCTAGTCTAGCTTCATAAAATGAACTTTACCGCCGATTTTGTTGCCGTGCGCCAAACGAGCTCACTTTGAAATGAATCGACGGATCCGAAAATGGCGACGCAGAGGACTCTTCACGAAATGGCTCGTAAATTGAGTCTAGTTCATGTTCATACCGAGAAATATGTGAAATGTGTATCAAAGAAAAGGGTGAATTACAATTTTTTCATTCAGATCCACTTTCTCATTTCCGTTCGAGGTCCGGTTGAAGTCTATGAAAAAAGATAAAGGATTCGGATGTATCGGGAGTGCGGATGATTTTGCCGATGGTTGGCAGTGGGCAGCTTTGCAGAGCACCTCGTCGCAGGGCTTCGGCTGAGACCTCGTAAACCTGGGAACGACCAATTAAATGAAACGAGCAGCGCCCTGATGCACTCCCTTGACTGGTTGGTTGCCTGCGTAGTCGGCATTACTTACAGGTTATACGACTCAGAGAATTACCCTCAAATTACACAGTTGGCCCCGATGTGTGCACTTCCCTTGGTTCACTGTATACTTATACTACCCGGTAACAACCGACCCTTCCACTGTGCTGCACAACTAAAACATATCCTGTTCTTCTCCTCCGCCAGAAGCAAAGTTATCAGCTCCAAAGGAGCCGCTGTCTTCCATCGCTGACAATAAGCTGTAATTACCTGGCGACAATGAACCGACGAGTGTTAAGAAAAGCAAATTTCTTACCGGAAATCGATGCAATTAAAGCCGCAGCAAGCCTCAAGCGAAACTCTCCATTAATATCCGAGAAGCGGATATCGCAAAACTTCTGAAAGAGTTTTAACATTTTGTTACTTGCATGAGATCGCCTAAAGAGGATAAATTTTACAACCTCACCCCCATTCTTCGTAAATTCATAACACTGCCCGTTTTACCGATCAATGACTATAGAAAAATTTCCACGGCCACATGGCAAATCCTTCAGAGTATTATCGCTACGTGCAATTTCAGCCCATGCCAACCAATAGCGTTCGCTTTTCTAGGAAACTATACGAGCTTTAGTACTCGTTGAACCTCTTTCAAAGGAAACAGTTTACCGAGTTATTTCCACTTCGTGTACCAGCTAGTGGTTTTCTGCCAAGCGCGGCAGTCACATTTTATGTGAGGTGAGAAATGAGTAAATAACTCTTGGCAATTTTTTGCAGGTGCTGAAAGTAGCTCTCGAATCTAGTCAGGTTTAACATGCTATTTCACGCTATTATCTGGATGCTTTATTCTTTCCTTTATTGGCATTCAAAAATATAAAAGAATAGAAATTTAGAAACAGTGATGAACACCTATTTCGAATTTGTTCACTTTGCCTTCCTCATAAAGTGATGGAAGTACTTTGTAGTGGTGACAAAATCTAATCTAATCTAATCTTTAAAGAATAAATTAGAGCGAATTGATCTCGAAATTAATCACGAATTGGTTTGTATTACTTATTCGTATTCATCCCTTTTTTAATCGGCTCCCTCAAACTTTAAAGTCCCAACCCGAGATGCAGGGATGAGCTTGGCCCATATCTTAGTCTGTGCAGGTCTAATTCTATCGATTCAAACAATTCTTTATAACTAGTTGAATATTCATCCCCCTCAAAGCAACAATAAATCTGTTGAATGTCAAGTTTCTTCAAGATGAAAGAATTTCAAAGACGAAAAAGAAAAGGTTGAAAATGGAGTAGAAGTTTCGGCCGAAACACGTTGGTTAGAATCAGGAGCAAAGAACGCGAATTCCTGTGGACGAGGTGCCTCGCTAACGAGGAATCTGACCAAAGCCCGACCAGGGCCCAACTGTCCATTCCATCCTCTTGTGCAACAACCGGGTAGCCGCCGCTTTTTTGCCAATATGAATTCCCAATTCCTCGAAGCGCCGGACCATGGAATACATTAGCAATTCCTAGCGGGCGACGCGGCGTAATGAATGTTTCCGGTGACAGCCGACAGCGGGGAATGCTTTGCGACAAACAATGCGGTCCTCTCTGTGTATCGGCCGACTCCCTCATCCTCCCTTTCTGCATCATCGCCTCTTTCTCACTCACCTTTCTACCCCTCTTCTCTCTCTCTCTTTCCCTTTTCCCCACCTGTGTCGAAAACATGCCAAATTCACATTGATTCCTCCACGTGAATCAATCGCTTGTAGCGCTCGCTGATTCGGACAAAAAGTTTGCTTATTGTTCTAATCGTATAATTGAAAAATAGCCGCCGGGAATTTGTGTACCCTTTGTACAGCTTTGTACCCTTACATCGGAAATTGCCTTATTTAGCCCTATTTAAAATGTGGTTCTGACGAGACTTTGATCGGGATTTTTATTTTCAATGAAAAATTTTATATTTTTTGTACGAAAGAACTGAAGCACACGACTTTGATTAAAGACCCATTTATAGTAATTTCATTATCAAATTGGACCATTTCGTAGCATATAAATGCATAATATTCGTATCTATGAAGCGGAACAAAAGCTTCCTGGGCTGCGTCAATCGCTCGTAAAACAAAACCGACTGACAAAGGATGTTTCGAATTCCCTGTTTAGAGAAGAGTCGCGCAAAAGCTTTGAAAGTGAATCGCGTTGCTGCGTTTTAACAGAGATAGGCACAGTCGCAAAGTGCCAAGCGCGATTAAGTTTACGACCCGATCCATATCCGAGACGTTCGAGCCTGTTAAGCCGACTCTACAACATTGAAGCCGGCTTGGAGCCAATCCAAAGACTCGAGATGCGGCCTAACTGTGCGTTATCGCATCGTCGTGATAACGAGCCGTTAAATCGGGACTCAAAGTATAAAATGTGTACGTGCTTGGAATGACGTTAAAAGGAGAAATCCACTCTAATAGTTGGCTCTCTAAAGATATTCAAGGGAATTGCGATAGGAATAGAGAAAAGTCAACAATAAATTATTTTCCTTTTTCACTGGACACGCAGAAAGGACGATTATCGACAAGATACTAATGGCGACGATTCCTGAGGCTAAAGACAATTTACTCGTTAGAATTTATATTAATTGAAATGCGCAAGCTTAATGGTGAAAATATTCATGTTGGTGTATAGATCGAAATATATGAGCCTCATTAAACTGATATTTATTTTCGATAAGACATTTCACTAAGTAGAATTTCGTTGTGCAAGAATTCAATTTTAAAGCAATCACTTTTTGATAAAAATGTCATCAAAATTTAATCCTACAGTTTCTAATGAATTGACCTTAAATAATTACAAACATGTTTTTTAAAGATTTGACAGGCGGCTGCCAAGTTTCATTAAAATCGATTTAAAATTGCGCCGAAAATCCAAAGAAGGGCGAATATCCCCCTAGTAGAAATTGGTCTAGACTTTCCTTAACACTCAAAAGGAACTCGTAGGGCTGAAATGTGGAAAAACTAGGCTGGAGAATCTTGGTAGTGCCTAGTTAATACCTAACTAGAATTTCCTGAACAGATTTGAATGAGGAAATCCTTGACTAGTAATCAATGAAATTTCCTCATTCAATACGAGATTAGTTTTTCCTTGCCTGCACCTGGATAGAAACCATGTTCTTAATTAATAATTGTTTTTAAGACATTTATTTTTATGTTTTATTCTATAAAAAATTTGTAAATTCAAAAGATTTGGCTAACAAAAATTTTTTGTAGAATCTACGGAAACAATCTGCTGTCCCTATTCCAGGAGATTCTACAGATTTTTCTGTAGATTCAACAGATTTTTTTTCTGCGTGGAACTAGATTCCTATTGGAATAATGAACAAAAATGAATCGATTCTTAGAACTGAATTTTATACAGTCATATCGAGAGTAACTAAATCCAAAGGCATATTATATGTGTATATTTCTAAGAGATTACGAGTGCGTGTGGTCTTACAGAAACTGTTCATATAAACAAATGATTAAGAGCAGAGTGTAGAAGGGAACCATGTCACCAGTTTGAATTAGTTTACAGGTACAGTAGTACCTGACAAGTTTCCTAGTTGGATGCTAACCAGACGTACGGAAAAAGTGACTAGAAACTTGTATAAAACTAGGACCAATTTCTACTAGGGTCATACGTGACTGCGAATTTTGATTCTAAACATACGATTCTTCATTTTGAAAATTTTCACTTAAGAGATATGCTGTCAAGAAGAGGACCGACGTGATCGATAAATCAGTGTCCCTGTCGAAGAGTTATGCATCGAATATGACTCGACGATAATGATGACAGTGATTCGAGCATAACAGCCACAACAAATATTCGAGAGTGTATTTCTCGTGCATGCGTTGCAACGAGAAGCAAATTTGGTGTGGAAGGGTATCGGAATTCGCGGATTGGTGCTACCGTTGCACGCTTGCCAACGCAGGGTGCCTATTCCATGCTGCCAACTATGGAAGTGAACTCGATCGTCGAACAGCCTCGCAAGAGGTCCAGAATTCCAAATACGAGCGCATACTGAAAGACCTGGAGAGCTGTTTTGAGCTTCGCTCTTTGCCATATAGCACATTACAAACCGAGCGGCCAATTTTCGGTTGGGATATGTTAAGACCCTCCAGTATGTAACAACCCTAAGCGACGGCCAATCTGCTACTCTGCTTTACACTCCGCTTCCGATGCTCGAAGATTTTTGAAATTCTGTTATTCAAAAACAGAAATGAATAATTTAAAAAAATGGCTATTACATCAAACAAAAGTTCGGAAGAATAGAAATTAGGGTAAATTGTTATTCGCTAAAATAAAAATTATGTTAAATAGGAATTTGGAGAAATACAAATTATGTGAAATAGATATTCGAAGAAATAAAAATTAGGTAAATGAAAAATTCTAATAAATAAATTTTAGAGAGAATTGATATACATTTCGGTAAAATTGAATTCGGGGAATATTCATGGGTCCCAATTTGAATACCCAGGTGAAAAAATCCACATGGAAAATTCAAGAGCTACTTCATATATTTTGTTTAATTATATTCCTTGCAGTAGATTCTATGAAAGAAGGGGTCCTTTTCTGAATCCAGTCCTGGACTCTGAGAGCCGTTCATCAGAGGCGAGGTTATCTCTTGCCTCTGTGTGTAGCAGCCAGATGAAAGGCGCCGGCAACGTCCAACAGTGAGCTATACATCAGCTCGCGGCTTAAGTAAATATAGCGACGCCCCATGATGCCACAAAACCCCATATGCATCGCATCGCACTATCGTAGGCGGAGAAAATCTCACACAGAAAAGATTAATGATTTAATCCTCCAGAGTCGATATAATGCAATGTGAAGTGAATTAAATAGAGGTCCTCAATTTTCACCCATCTACCTTTCCACATCATTAAAAAATAAATCTCTTCATACAGTTAAATATAAATCGACGGATTTAATAACTAAATATTTCAAGTAAATATTCGGTCGGGCAGACATATGCAGATAAATATATTCATCGGTCCGAAATTAATCTTGTCCGTTGCGCTACCAGTTCGCGAATTAAATCATGAGATGCGTATAAAAGTTGCGAGGATTTGTCCCGTTTATCTCAAAATAAATGACGATGTTCTAAACAATAATTATCCTGATTTAAAGAGAGACAAACCTGTAATATGTTTTTCTTCTAAAAGGCCGATCTTGATGAACGAGAGTTATGCGCTGTGTGCAATGTCTTTTCGGCTGGATAATAAATAAAGTATAACCTTTTCTCTTTTCGCTTTATCTCTTTCCCTGTCTCTCTCGAGTGAAACAAGTCGTGGATATGGGCTTGGTGGCAATTATAATTTATTCTTGATTAGCATTAATCCTCGGCAGCGCTATAACTTCCACGAAGGCTTTATTGGTCCATTGCTCAGACTGTAATTTACGTTTATGATTATTAATGTCGGCAGATTTATCGAGAGATCGGCACGGAAGTTTGAGAAGCACGTTGAATGTAACGATACATAAATTTGGTACGTTCAACCGGAGAGATTAAACGTCATCTCGTCGAATATATCGAGACGTTAACATTGAGCTATCTTTCAAATGTCAGCATTATCTTTACGATTATTGACGAATTCACGAATCGAGATAAGAAATTCGCAAGATGATAAATTTCGAGAAAACGATGTATTACGCAATCATATATTTTTGATTTACGGTTCAATTTAAGATGAATTTAAGTGAATTCACCAGAAATTCAAGATTTATCTACTCTCTAAATTCCTTGGAGTGAAAATGTCACTCTAAGACTGGAGTGAATGCAACATTCACTCCATTAGAGTGAT
>JAUESH010000043.1:11957462-11986398 GCA_032275165.1 Synergus magnus | reverse complement strand
ATTTTTTCGGCGAACAATCACTCCAATGGAGTCAGTTTTGTCACTCCAATGGAGTCAGTTTTTTCACTCCAATGGAGCGACCAGCCACATCATTTGGAGTGACCAGTCACTCCAAGTCATGCAGTCATTCGTCACTCTAACAAAGTGTCACGCTCCACTCCAAAGGGAGTCGCTCACTTCTGGCTTGAAGTTGGAGTGAGAATTCACTCCATTGGAGTGGAATCTCACTCCAAGAAATTTAGAGAGTATATTATATAAATACATAAATAGATGTTCCGTCATAAATTTGTCCTGTGGATTTTAAAAGATACGTTGCAGTATGCAAGAACTTTACTAGTAAATTACTAGTAGTTTTACTAATATCAATTAGCAAGCATAATTGACTATTTTTTAGTAACTTCGCTTAACTAATTTTTTAGCGACAGAACTTCATCGCTAATCTGTTAGTGAGGTATCATAATTTCGACCAATCAGAAGAGATTTCTTTATACAGTTAGAGAGTAATGTTTTTAATCTTTTTAAAACTATGTATTTGAAATATCTATAACAGTTTTTTTTAATTCCCTAAAACTCTGTTTAATTGTTTTTGAAATCCCTTAAAATCCCTAAAATCACTTAAAATCTCCTAAAGTCCTTTAAAGTCACTTGAAATCTCTTAAAATCTCCGCCTGGTAAATTTCTGATAGTTAATTTAATAAAATTCAAAGTTATTATTATATTTTTATTTAATTTTATATATTTGTTTAATATTTAATTTTTGTCGGAGAGAAAGCAGTATAAACTGACTGTTTGTCGGAATTTTGATAAATAGAGTAAAATCGAGAAATGTCGAGAGGCGTGATTGCGTGAATAGCCATCAATAAAAGAGCAGGACGGAGCATCGTAAATTAAATTTTTTATCAGTCTGTAACTATGCACACCGAATGAATCAGTCTCGTTGATTAATAGCGACATAATGTAAACTATCGAGGATAAGGAAATTCAATAACGTTTTTCTAGATGTGATGGCCGAACTTCTCCATGCTCTATTTGCGACAACTAATCTATTTGGATAACTACCAAATTAAAAATCTAAATGTCGAATTGCCACTGACCCAGACGACGTCAGTCTGGGTGATATTTTCAGTAAAGTAGTCTAAATTTCTAATATTTCAGCTATCGATAAAATGGTTAACTGATCTATTAAACGTCAAAATTATACAATTTCCGCTGACCTGAATTCATTTATCTTTCTGGCACGTTCGATTATATTATTGAAGTCGTCGTCAAGCATATGAAGTAAATAATCAAATTAATGCTTCTGTGCTTTTTATATCACAATAATTTTATTTAAAATTCTAAGGAATTCATAAACAATGAGGGATTATAAATCTCTCTTGAAATCTGATGTACACTCGGTCATTAAATCTTTTAAAATCCCTTAAAATTTTTAATAATATTTTTTTATCCTTTAAAATTTCTAAAAAAAAAACTGTTGAAATTCTTTAAAATTCCACGACAACCTTTAAAATTTTTTTAAATTCCTCAAAATCTCTTGAAGTTTCTAAATATATTTTATAAAATGAAAATCCCTTGAAATGTTTTGACATCTCTTGAAATCTTTTAAAATCCTTTACAATCTTTATCTTTTGAAATCATTTGAAATCTTTATTTAACAAGTGACTGATTTTTAGTAAATCCTAATCAAGACGATTAAATCAGGTGGACGTCTTAAGATTCGATCCTTGACTCTGAAATAAGAGTCGACGACTCTTGATCGGACATAGAGGACTCGATGACTATATGATAATCTGTGGTCGCTGCTGAAAGGATCCATAGCGAGGTTGTTGGCTTTCTATTCGCGAAACATCTCCTTTCTCGTCTCAGCGGTACATTTGTATGCGGCCCCGAGGCGAGAGACGTTAACCGCTCTTATCCATTTAAACAAAATGTCAAAGTGCCAGATGATAATGCGCGGGAAATAAATCAAGTGCGCTGAAAAGATGACGGTGATAAATGTAAACACGTCTGCCAGGCAGCTTCAAGATATACTTACCGAGATACACGCTGGGCCATGACTGATGGCGATGTCACGAGATGTGGTATCATAATAATTCATAAAGTCAGAACAGACCTTAATCATTGATAAATGAAATGGCTTGCTTGTTTCGATTCATTTCTGTTCTTGCCATGATTTTTGTTATTACCTTTGTTCACGTCCTTGCGGCAAAAAGGGACGAAAAGCGCCACTAATCAGACACATGTTTGGTTGGTCGATATAATTCTCTTTTCTTTACAAGAAATTTTCCTCCTCAAAAATTTCTATTTTCAGTAGGTCAAGTTTAATCCCAAGCAAAGAAGGAAATGTTTCTGTCTGGAGATAAAATAAGGTTTCCATTGTTTGAGAAATTTTGTAAATCAAAAGGAGGTTTTTTCACTCATAAAGTCGCGACCGCTATACGTACAGCGTTAAGACTCATGAAATTTATGGCCTTTTAACGAATGATAATTTTGAACCCACATCTTGAAAATTTCAACTGTGCAATGTGCATGCATGTGTAGCTTACATTTTACAGTGTATATATACCAGAGATTTACGATCTTTGCTTTAGTATCGTTGGCTGTTTGTGATTTAGTGTGAGCTTGTCGCGCCATCACTTAGTTTCAAATTAATCTTGGAAGAATATAAGCCACACGCGGTAATAACCAAATTAACAAGTACTTTCCTAATAAACATCAATGAGATAAGAAATTCAAACATATCGAAAATTTCAATCGCAATAAACCCATGGTCTCGCCCATGGCTTGAATTCAAATTGCAGGAGAGTCTCTTAAATTGCTTTGAAAGACTTCTTTCCTTATTGAATGTTTCAATCCTGGCTTACAATGATAAGTTCTATTAATTAGCGACACAGTAACAAAAGATAAAAAACAATGGAAAGAATTGCATTACAATGAAAATTAGAAGTAATTAAGAAGAGAATGCTGAAGAATCTTTCTAATTGGCATTAACTGCAATCGTTTCGCATCTTGAGTGGATATTTAACCACTTAGAAACTATTCTTTGGGAAGAAACTTGAGAGATGCCGAGATCGGATTCACCTACATTCTGCGAGTTGGCGGACCGCTGCTAACTGAATAGTTTTGTGCGACAGAAGAAAAGGCAGGGGATACAGATGGAAAGAGACAGAAGGAGTAAAACGCGGGCTGCGTGCCTCGAAGTAATCACGCGCCGGGATAAAGTTATTCCGGGGCATAAATAACCGACATGTCTGGAATAAGGCATTAATTTATGTTATTTATCGCCCATTACGCCGCAAAGAAACACTCGCATGGGAAATAATGTATCATTCTCCACACGCGCTCGCAAACGCGGGAATCGGAGAATGATTCAGAATGCCAACGAACGCGGACGTTTCTCTATGTTCACCCGTAAACAAGCATGTATATGCACTTATACGTATATACAAATATATATGTGTGTGAGCACCTAGGAGCACAAGGAAAAGATGATAATGTTTCTTGTTTGAGCCACCCTGTCAGATTGCGTAACAATGAAAAGAGACTTCCAGGAAAGAAGCTTCGCAATTCCTCACCGACACGTGTACGTCATTTTTATTCAACCCCATCCTTGCCTTTACTATCACAGCAAATATTTTCAATTTATTTCGTGAAACCATAAAAGTCTACTTTATATAGGCAGAATACTTTTAATAATAGATACACGATTACATGTTATTGTTAATTTTGTCAACTGGTAAATGCTTAAGTTGAGATAATAAGAAATGTCGGAGTACTTCGTCTGTTTGAGTAAGAATTTTGTATTTTTCTTCGCAAATATTGTGACCTATTTTACTCTGCATTAAAGTTCTTATCTTCATTACATCCTCGTATAGTTTATTCTTTAAGCTATGTATGTGTTCTGTCATCAATGTTATCATTAATTTCTATTGATTTTTTTTTTAATCATGTTAACATATATTGTTAAAAATTCGACTCTACTTACAAATTTAAGTTGACTTTAACTAAAAACAACGATAAGTCGGCTCGCAATACCTGTCACCGAAAATTTAATGAGGATTAAAGTTGTCTCAATTCAGTCTAAATAAGGGGCCATCCATAAATCACGTGGATAGTTTAGGGGACGGGTCAAGTCCACGTGGACTCACGTTTTCAGTTTACTTTCTCAAGTAAATTCGAATTTTCAGCCAATTAAACTCTCCTTTTGGCCTCCTTGCCTTTGAAGGCCAATAATATCTATATTTTCATAAAATATATCCACGTGGACAGAGTGGGGGGGGGGGGGTGTTCGCCAAATTCAACAGCTGTGCACTGCATTGCAAAAAACGTTAGAAAAAGAAGTCGAAAGAAAAGTAGAAAGTATATAAAAACTTTCAAATTTCTTTTACTGAAACGTTCTATTACAGTGAGGTAAACCGCACGGAACATTACAGCACAATGGACATTTCTTTCCAGAGGGAAAGAACTAGGAATTGCGTGAAGCTGAGGCAATATATACAACGCTGGTAATAGTTCCGGTCAACCAATGTTAATTGTGGTTTAAAGCCCAAATTGAGCGGAAGACAAGCTGTACCGTAAATTCCAACGTCTCGTCATCTACGAAATTTACAGTCCATGAAAGAAGTGCTGGGGAGAAGAAAAACGTCTTTTCCCTTTTGATGCAGTAACTTTCGACTCCACGGGTAAACCAATATTTCAAAAGAAGCGGAACCAAGATTGAGGTTAGGAAGCTGACCACGGTGGAAGATAAATTTGTTCCGCAATTGAGACGGGCGTGCCGCCGTAAATCTTCTCTATTAGGTATCTCTTCTTCTCGTGACCACCACAGGTATAAAACTATAAATCGAGATGTGAAAGACACGCAGTGTAGAGAAGTATTGAAAGAAGATGAAACTCGTAACTCGTAACGCACTTATTTAACTGAGGTTTCACTATTTTTAGAGACTACTACATTCGGAAGCTTTGAAGTCACTTTTCGCAGGGAAGTTATTGTGATATGTAATAGATCGTTTACAAATTCTTTAAATTCACCTGTTCGGTTGATCCTATCATGAAAGAGATGTTGCGATTTTATCGAAACTGCTTCTATAAACTCGAAATCTCGAAGTGAGTCATATTAAATTACTAAAATCCTTTTAATATTTCATTGAGATTTGTTTTAATTGCGTTCAGCAATTTAAGTGATTTGAAAAAAAAAAACGTTACACAAATCAATGTGAAATCACAAGGTCAAGGTCCGCAACAGCTGTTTCCTCTTCGTCTTCCTCAAAACAGTTACCAAGAAAACTGACCTTTTCGACAAACTTTTGTAAAGAAAAGATCCAACGACAACATAATATCTTTCTCTAGATCAAGGACTAAGTTCAAACATTTTTTCAAAAGTTACCCAATTTCTGAAAGAAAATCTCGCCTAAAAAAGGTTGAACAGTGGTGTGGGCCTTAAAGTTTTAACTCGTTTTCTTTGCACTGACCGACGAGTCAAGAGCTTTTGTATATTTACACAATGAGTTATGCGAAAGAGAAGTAAAAGGAGGCAGGTAGTAATAGAAGCGCTTTCGATTTTACGATGGGGTGCATTCCCTTCGAGTGTTGAGGTGCGAGAGAGAGGCAATTTATTTATAACGCGGTTTCTCGAGCCATTGTGCGTGAAACCAAACGAACGAGACGCAAAGCGCACGTTATAGTTATAGCAGCAGCTATATATACGGATATATGGTGCATCTTCGACATGCACAAGAACCAGAACGATGAAAACGAAGACCTTAGTACAAAGGAAACACCAAGGAAACACCAAGGAAGCTTGGATATTTAGAGTGTTTAGACAGGCTGTCAACTGATGACAATGGAGAAATGGTGGGTTTATGGTGGCAATAAATATACGTAGCATGGGGCACGGGCCCCCCTTCTGTGCTCTATTGAGGTGTTCCCGTGCCAGGGGCAGGTAGATGTCTTGTGTCAAGTCAAAGCTCTATGATGCCGTGGTTAATGTAATCAAAACCAGAAAGTCTCGACACCTCATTTCTTTTCCTATAATGATGCACGGCAAGACAATAATTTATTCTTGATTCTAATTTATTATTATTCTTATTTATTATTATTGATCCCTATCATCGCTCGATCTCGCTTGTTTTTTGATTTTAGAATGAAATATCAAGACGAGATTAATTTCTTTATCTTAAAGTTCGATATAATTGAAATAATATAATTAAACTCGATTTTTATTTTTTCTCAGTCTCAGATCCATTTCCAGTTTAAGTTTCTAATCCCTACTCTTTTGAGACGCAAAACTCAAGTTTGTGAATTAAACATAAAGATCCCCAGCTGAATTCAATGAAATTCAGATACCATTTTTTAATCCTAAAATGTACCGGGATGTACATTTTGTTCTTTATAATTTCGCCGCATTTAGCTTCCAGGTACATTATAGTACCTTCGTGAATTTTGTCATAAAACGCTTTCGCAAAATGGAACACAGCGGGGGATCACGAGTTTCCTTTTTATTGTACTGCCTTATTGCGGTCGAGGCAGTTAACATAAGCTCTGTTATGTTAAGCTCCTGCTAGCTTAGAACATTATTCCGAGATTCCTATATATATATACCTTATAATGTCCCTTTGCTCGAAATGGTAAAACGCGAATTACCTTCCTGAAGTCAATTTCAATAACACAGATGTGTAATACAATTATCAGAAGCAAAAATCTGTTTAAGATCTAGACGACGTACTTTCTGAAATTGGAAGTAGTGAGAAATGGGTCACTAAATCGAATCAGCAAGGATTATCACTAATTGATAGTGAAATTTCGCTGACTACTTCAGTAAGATATAGAGTGCCGGCCTTAGCTTATATGTGGCGCTGTCGGGAAAAATCTTTCATGGTGTCCCTTTTAGGATAAAAAATGCTAATATTGTTTAGAGCTTCGAGATTTTCAGTGAAAACAAAGGTTTCAAAATAATTACAGTAAATTCATATAATTTAAACAGACTTTAATATAAAAGAAATCAATAGAATTGCATGGAATTCAAAAGATTTTAAAAGAATTTTAAAGGATTCAAAAGGATGTGGCGGTTCAGATGCTGCTTTCCAAAACCCTTTGTGGACAAACCTGGACCTACGCTTTCGCAAACACAGACATGCATCACACCCGTTTAATCGGACAGTTTTAAAAACGTGGGAGTGTGCTTCACTCTAGACTCGATTGAAGAAGGAGCGCTCCCGCTGAAGCGCGGGTCCTTTGATGTCGGAGGTTTATTTTATGTGATTTTATGGCGGCAGCATGATTGTGACAGCGTTGACTAGTATCAGGCCCCGTGACATGACGTCATAAATGAGCCGGTCCCTCTGCTGATCCGCCCGGTTTCTCCACCATCCGCCTCCAAGCCTTCACCCCTTTAGCCTGACTCTCACCTTCTCATCCTTAAAGGAAAACGAAAGGGTGAGTTGGCCAAGGTTTACGAGCAAGAGCATGGGGCAAGGCTTTACGTCGTCGTGTGTCACGCGTCGTTACGGCCACAACGCCGTTATGAGACTTTTACGATAAGATATGTCGCACCTTTCGCCTCTGACAGCTTGCTGATTTACGGCTTGCCTCTCGGTAAAATGCCGGCAGAAGAACTCTTCCAAATGACTATAAAGTGCAAGTATATTACATCATTAGAATAATTTTTAAAATAAGGAAAACGGTTCTTCTTTTTATCGATATTTGTAGAATAAGCGCACCAATGGTTGAACGCGTCGTTATGAATGAACACTATTTTTTAAACAACGAATAATAATTTTATTATTAACTTAATTGCTTTTTGTGTACACTATTTTTATATAAAAATATGTAATTATGTATTCTAAAAATTATAACAATATAAAATACATTTAATGAATTTTATCCTTATATTAAAAAATAATTATCTCAAATGTATGACACCCTGCGAAATTTGTTTCCGATGCTGATCTGGAAAATTCTTCTTTCAGTATCAGAACAGTGTGATGGAAGATGTTGTTCATTATTGAGAAATAATAATGCAATCGATATGTGTGCACAGGAAGTATTTTGTGCCTAATAATAGAGGATGGTCCATGAGATTAAAGTTCCTTTGACTGTACCGCAAACATAAATATCTTTGCCCTGTCCAGAATCCCTTTCGTTCATTTGCCGATCAGTGGGAGCTCGATGAACTTTCAGGAGATACGCCGCCCTGGCGCCATCGAGAAAATTAGTAGGGTCCTTCTAACCTTGGTTCGACTAATATAATGACGCACTTAACTCTTAACGGTTGGACCGTATCTATTTATTAGTGTCGGAACTGCCGGAAGGTTTAAGAATCATCTCCCGTGATTAGAAGCGACAATTTGACTGTTTGTTCGCCGGCACTCTGCTATTTCTCAAATTGACACTTTGATGATCGGTTTCGTCATTTCCGGAATAAATTTATTATCTGACAGCAGGTGTTTCTTCATATATTCTTTTCTGCAGGATTAACAACCTAAAATATTGGACATTGGTCTGACCCTCCCAAGAAATCATTCCACAATAATAATTCAAACCTGTAAAAATATCGAGACCAATAAATATTTTTTTACTTTTGTTGATTGAATATGCAAGCATAATCATAAATATTTATCGCTTCATCATTTAGGAAAAACGTGGGCGGAGTGAAGCAGGTTTAGATTGGGGTTCAGCTGGTCAATAATTACGGTCGTTTACAAGCTTACCAGGGTTTTGTAATATTCATTCCATTCAGTGAAACTTCTCTAAATAATTATGGCTAATCTTAATATACAGCTTTGATCAATATTTTAATTCCCCTAATTAAAAAAATAAAACGATATACAGACAATAAAAATATATATGTGAAGTTGTATCAACTTTTTTGCTCATTCAATAGTACTTTGCTCCCTGGAAGCAAATTTATCTTATATCAGCTTCAAATTATGATAATTTGAGAAGTTATAGTTGAAAAATCAATTTTTCAAAATTACAAATAACCATAACTTTTGTATTTTTCAATAAAATGTATTAATCTTATTAGGTCAATCGATTTGTCTCGACACAAGGTCACAAGGAATCTCTCTTATCCTTTCTTCTCCTTGTAAAATTAAATATTATGTTAAACTCTTGTAAAATAATCAACTTGGTATATACTGGAATAAGTATGCCAAATTTCATTAATTTATCTGTACACGTTCTCCAGATATTGCAGGATTGTTAAAAACGTTACATACATACACGCATACACACTTCCGGACAATTTTTGAGGACTTCATATTAGATATATATTCCCCCAGAAATAAATTTAAAAAAAACCTTTTTTTTTTTGGAAACTGGATTTTGTCACCACTACAAAGCTTCCTCTATGAGAAAGCAATTAATGAAACTTCCTCCAGCCTCACGTGAATTCAGTTATTGAAGAGTCATTGTAAACTTTACGACTCGAATTTCACATTTTTATACTCTCGCATATATTTTCGAAGTACATTTTCGAGCTTCTATCGTAAAACTTTCTCATCGGCGTAAGTATACGGCAAAAACGGTACTTCCACTTTGCATATTTTTGAGGCTATCATCGTGAATGTTCTCATGTTACGTGAAGCGGCGGTCCACGCTGAAAACCTAAATTTCGTAAGATATAAACCGAAACAGTAACGACTTTTTGCATGGGCTTAAATAAAATAATTCATGATCTTAGCGCTGCGAAACCGAAAATGAACAGCAAATATACTGTGCTTCGTGACTAAATAAATAAAGGATGCAACAGTTCATAAAAACTTTCCACGTATATCTGTAATCTATATATGAAATCAATCTATAATATATCTTGTACATTTCTTGATTCTTAAAATCCTGTGCAACGCCGGGTAATTTTTTACTAGTATCTTTTAAAATCGATGGTACAGAGGATGATGTAGGGTCATGTCTACTTGAAAAGTCATAAAAAAACGATGCTTGTCGACAGTGAATGCAGATAGAAAATCATGGTTTGAAGAGAATCATAAAGTGCCACGACTCGTAAGTAATGGTCTTCCTAGATAGACAACGCGACAATGAGGCGGCGATGACACAAAGTGCTGACACGATACCTATCTTATTCTACCTCTGCATAAATTCAACAGCAATGGCAATAAAAGTCCTCCCTTGAAAGATTCGTTGAATTATTAAAAGACTAAGCATATCCATCAATAGTCTTACTCGCTAGTCCGAGGACGAATCGCCGATAAAAAGTATTGACTATAGCAGATGTCAGGTGGATATGTAGCGAAGAGACCTTTTTTTGCTATAAATTTGTCATAAAACCTATCGCCAGCATATTTTCACAGTTTTTATTCCCTCTTCACTATGTACATAAAGAACGAAATGTGCTCGCGCTATAAATTTGAAAAAATATGCTTTAAAATTATTAACCATCACGAGATCAGCATTTATATGCAGAAATTTACCCGACCTTTGTCCGGGATTTTAAGAGATTTCCGGTGAACTTAAGGAATTAAGGGATTTTAAAAAATTGCTAATTATTTCAACGTCTTGTAAAAGGATTACAAAAATTATATTAAAAAGCACAAGTTTATGACGTTCTGCTTTGGTTTCAATAGGTTCAAGGATATTTGCTGTTTAAATATTACAATACAAGTGAGGCAATAATATTCATTAATTAAATATAAGTTCACATCATAGCTCAAAAATCGTGGTCTTCATTGAGGACAGTCATATAAATGACTAACGAGTCGTTCAAAGAGGCACTGCACAAAACATTCGCGAACGCGGACAAAGGAACTTTTATTGTCGGGGGAGGACAGAATCGCTTTATGTGCGCTTATTATACCCATTTAAGGGGATTGTGAAGATCGCAGTCCGCATAATGTCCTGCACCAACTCGAGTATATGTATATACTTTCTACTAGCGCTTTCACCAGCGATACCAACGCCTATAAATTACCAGAGGATAAACATTAGGAGAGGCTTTACGACCGTAATAATCATAGACAGATTATGCTTGTGGCATGAATGTCCAGAAATATGAAGAGAGGTTTACGAAAAAAAATTCTGCAGTTACACTTAAATCCTAAGCCTAAGTATTCGCAAATGCTCGAGCATTTTTTTTACGATAGGTATTTCAGAATTTAGTGGAGTTTCTTATTTAGTGACCTTTGTCGGTGGTGAGAAGGCTGCAATGAAACTGCAAATCCGGATTTTTGGAATTTCTTAATCCCGTGTTGTGAACTGACCACTTGAGTGCAGACTATAAAGATTAAAAAGGGAGAGCTTACAATAAACATAAAAATAAATAGCCTAATCCCGGAAACAATTTACTGTTTTATGGTCACTTCTTGAAAATGTTTTGCAAATACTAGCCTGTGAAAATTTTTTGAGAAATTTCTATAGAGATTTTAAAGAAAGAAGTTCTCCTAACAATGTTTTCCGGAACAAATTCTCTTATTTTTTAAGTGAATACATTTTTCCGTGCAGCATTTTAAAGAAAAAATTTGTAAACTTTTTCATAAATTCCGAATATGACACATTTACCTATCTCAAAATTGCAGCGCACTTTAGAAAAAATTGATATTTAATGTTTCTCCGTGCATTAAATTAATCTGGTCAATTAGGATGCGAGGAAACTGAATCAGCAGAGAGGCGAAGCAAGTAAACAGAGTATACGTTGTGCACTCAATAGGAAGGCTTTTTGCCTACTATATACTCCTGAACAAACATGACTAATGGAGTCGGCTTTTGACGTTGATTAGACGACACGTTAATACGTTTGATACCTCGACGGTGTAATCTATCGCGGGTGCTATAGATAATTAGTAGTGGCGGACGGGTACGTCCGATATAGGAACAATGGAGCGATGCCTATGCGATGGGAATAGGAAGAGGGTAATGGGCGAGTGAGTATGATGAATGAACGGTGTCTGACAAGCGGCCATCGCTGCCCAATGATGGATGAGTGCTGGCCCTGTCCCTAATTATTTCATACTTTGCAATCAGTAAGATAATCCATCCGTGGTGCCTGCAAACTGTCACTGATAAATCACCAGTTATCACCACCCTTCCGAGTTCCGATAACCACAACGTATAGATTAACTACGACTCGAACAAACAAATCTATTCTAGTCATCGCTTTTACTCTCTTTTACTCTCTTTCACATCTACGAACTGTCTGAAAGCATTTGAATATTAACTGTATTTATAGACTGAGAAAAATGGATGCTTAAAGTTTGATGTTTAAAACTTAGAACATATAAAAAATATTATTTTATTTTTAAACACACTGTTATTGAAGGTCAAAAAAGTTTGAGTAAAATGAATCCACAATAGGGTTTTTAGATATTTTTTTAGTCTTTTCTTCTTTTACTTTAGAAAGTTTTTCCTGATGTACAATTAGCATGTCAAAATGAGTAAATAATATGTCAGGAACTCGACACTTGAAAGTCAGATACAACTGTAAAATACTCAGCCCGCATGCACATTGCACATAGAACAGAAACTAATTGCTGTAGATTTTGCACTATCTAAATCGTTATGTGCAACGGTAGTATTTTGTACCTAATCCATAATTATGGTTCATATCAATTTTATGAACATGGAGAACTGTATCTATTATATAAACAATTTTCTTTAAACTGGCACAACTCTTTCCTGTCAATTATATTCGAAGGATATGTTTTCATGTTTATGTTTCTATGTCAGGAACATATGCATCTAAGATTATTTTAATCAGACGAATTTAGTGTCATTCAACGAATCAAGAAGATACTCAGTTCTCATTACTTGAAAATTATCTGAGAAAATAATTATCGCTACATTTCTTATGAATATTTCCGCGCAGTCACCTTAATCTTTCAATCGGTCCAGCGACTGTGATCAATCAACGTTCTCGACGTGAAAGTGATTTCATAAATCATATAGATCGATCGTTCTCGTAAATTAATGCTACACACGAAGCTTTCGCCGATACCGGTCAAGTCTGAGCAAACTTCGATATTTTTTATAATAAAAAACAATCGTTATACACTATTAATTGAATTACTCGTTAGCGTTTTTTATTTATTCAAAATTAACCAAGTGTTAAAAAGTCGGACGAAGCTATTCCAGAAGCTCAAAACGATATTTCTTGGAAGTCCTTTTGATCAAAGGCGATAGACGAGAGTCGTCATTATCGTAGTGATGTTGGTTCCGCCTAGTCATCGGCCTCCGTTTTGAAATCGTTATTTGCACCACTGTTATTTGCCCTGTCAGTTAACAGAAGCGCTACTGTATGCAGAGGTAGCGTTTGGTTGGTGATGACTGGCGTAAATAAAGTAGCTGCGGGCGCTAACCTCGCTAAGTGTCCTCCCAATCTGTATGCTCTCCCCATTAGTGTTTCAAGGGGGGCAATCGTGAATCGCCGCCATTCGGAAGTCATACAGAAGAAGGATCCTAAACAAGCAATCCAATCCCGTCGCTCAGCGTTAAAACTAACTTTGAGAGAGACCGGCCTCTTCTGACTCCAAAGAAGAGAACCATAAGTTTCTCTGAGGAATGTCTGCACTCGTGTAACAAGCTTGCAGCTTTGCTAATGACTCCTCTTTTTTCTTCCAGACAAATTTGACAAAAAGTGTAGACAAAACGGTGTCAATGCAGTGTTTATACTAGTTTCAAACGTAAGATAGAGTTTTGCTGTATAAGTATGTAACAGTGGGCACTTCGAAGTTTGTATTTTAATTTGCCGATTTTCCTGTACATAGTAAGAAAAACAATCATTTTTTACCTCTAATAGTAATTGAAGTCAGCTCAATTTTACTTTTGTCAGTTCCTATGGGACACCCTGTAAATGATTTAGCGCCTGATAATGAAAAGTTCGTTTTTTCAGTTGTAACTTCTCCTATTTTTTCTACCTAGAGGGTTCGACTTTTTTTTTAATGTAGAAAATTTATTAATAGGTAGAGGCCCCTAAACGAAACACTTCACAGATCGACAGGCTGATGGGTCTGATGGCTTCCTTTCAATTTGGTGTCCATATAAAAAACTGAAGTTTATAAGTACCATACCTGAGTTCCTGGCAAAAATGACAATTCTCGTGTAGAAATTTTTCTGTGCGGCCCAAATCGGGGATCTCTAGCCCCGATCAGATTAAGGTCGGGGGGTTTCAGATCGCGGATGAAACACACGGCCTGGTCTGGGCCAGGTTTGGAAAAATTAGTAGATAAAATTTAATTAACTTGAAAAGCAAAAGACATATTCTTATTTTCCTCCTGATTAAAAAACTTAACAGTTGAGAATAGAAGTAAAGAACCGCTGGCAAATGTAAGAGTTTGATGGAGGGTTACTGGCTAAGAGGATTATTCTGTAACTGTCAAGCAACCAGTACATAGATTGAAAAGAATGACAGTGAATACAGAGGAACACGATGACAATCTTCGTTCCGGTTTATACACTGCTACACGATTATTTCATTTCCTTTAGACAGTTCAGTTACACACACCTGCTACCTAAGAAAAAAAATACAGAATTATTCGTGTGAAAATAAAATCTACATTTTCTTCAATAAAAAATACAAAGATTGTTTCTGAAATGGAATAAATTTAAAAGTGTCTGCATCTTAATCCGAATTATCGATCGCTCACGTGCCCCGATTTTTCTGAAGTGGTAGTCGATTTTTTGGAACCATAATTTATCCTTAGATATACCTTATGCCACATACAAAGGTAGTTTTTCGATCTCCCTTCACTATATCCGACACGCCCCTCTCAATGCTCCCTGAAATATTTCATATTGACACTTTCGGACATTAACTCCATTCGCCATGGGACCCACCACCTAGTGACACATTCTCCCATGTGACATGCCAAGCACTCATCGCTTCAGGCTCCATAAAGAGCACAGCTGCACCTGGTGTCATTATTTGCGCACTTTTCAAGACCACTTCTTTTCAAAAATCATCTTACGAAAATAGAAAACCATGTGTAACTACTCTCCATACGTAAAAAATGTATATTGTTACTAACTAATATTAGTACTACGTACGCGTTTATAATACTATTTTATAATCACCTTAATCACCTACTTTATTTTAAATCCGACAATTTTCGAAATCCCTTAAAATTCGTTAAAATCTTCTTTATAATCTTACGAAATCCTTGGAAATCAAAGATCTGTAGAGTATAAACGTCATTTTGGCGATTTATTTAAAAATCTTACATTATTTGAAAAAAAAAATATTACAGATACAAACTCAGATTGTATAATATATTATCTGGGATTTCTATTAGTACAGAATTTAGATTTATAGAAGAAAAAAAGGCGGGCTGGGTTTTTTTCTCTCCATTTACTAATGGGAATTGGTCATGTTTAGACAGCCTTTGCTCTCCGGAAAGAGCCGCTGCGAATTTTATGTGCCCGCAGTTTCCCGCAGGTGTGTTTTTTCAAGCGATTACGCGCCCACTTTTCTGGATTTTTCTGAAAAATTGTAGTCGCCTCGCGAGCCACAAACGGAAGGACTACCATAAATCTTGTCCGTAATAAATTAACTGACGAATCTCATTGTGCAGAATACATGGACCGTAAGCTCGACCGCTTTTGCGCTTTAGTCACTGTCAATGTATCTAATTATCCGTTTCTATTCTGCCTGCAAGTGATTTAAATCGTTTTCGGACTTTACCCTCGAAAGCTGTCAGATTTCAGAAAAATAAAGACTAATGTGTAGTAATTTATAGCTTCTTTTCAAATAGCTTAGAATTTTATAAAGAATGGTAGCTTGATTTGTTTTACAAATATATATAACAGAATTTTTCATATTTTGTAGATCTTTTGATCTTCCGCCTTAAATTAAAAAAATCCAGTGCGGGTGATTGTAAGATTGTAAGATTAGGTTCGATCGCAATATCGATTATCTGCCACTTCCCGTCTGTTTACTATTTCCTAATCTCTAAAGCCATGCTTATTGTAAGGGAAAAGATGCTTTTATTATTTTATTACAGCGAACGGAACAGGTAGATAGATTTATCATTAACAACATTATATGGAATGCTTCATTTAACTTCGGATAACCTTTCTAACCTTCGTTTCTAATTTTCGTTGTGTACTTTTTAAACCTCGCGCTCTTTTACATCGAATTCCTACCCTCAAATCCAATTCCCATATTTCATATAAGAATTTAGTTATTATTTCTTATTTTCAGAAGTGCCCCTTTTATATTTCACATTTTTACATCTGATACAATCAATTAACATTATTTATTATTCAATTCGTAGTAAAAGTACGATTGCCACATTAGTCGCTCAAGTTTGCCCACAATTTTACAATCAACCATGTGGAAGCAATATTTTGAGCAAGTTGTACTTTATTTTAACGAGGTTTATTTCAAGCGCAGACTGAATATGTGTTGGAAAAATATAGTAACATTATGATACTGCGATAGTAGAAAAAAAATATACATATTGTGAATCCCTTGTGGCGATATGTACGAGAACTATATAGCTTTTGCATTTACATGCAACATTGTACGATGGGGCGCACTTTGACAATACATATTGATAACGCACGACACACGTTAAACGTTGATGGTGTACCTCTGCATCAACAGTGATAAATGAATTTATATGAATTTCAATTGTAAAGCAACACAGTATTGCATTATGGGGCGAAACGAAGTATAAAATATGGCGCTTGGGGTCTATAGGGTGGCACAAGGGTTTTTGAGTGTATCCGATACCAAATAAAAGTTCACTAACGAGAGGCCGGGAACATGTGTTAAAAGCATAATTCGAGAATTATACACTTCGTTGATATTTTTCCATGCTCATCAATTGGATCGAGACATATATTCCGATACTGAAAAAAGATTCCTAATGAACACATTCTTTATGTGGAATACAGAATAAAAATGAAATATAGTATAAGTTAGTAAATAAATAGTATAAACATGCATTTATTTTCGCCATATCTCCCGCATTTGAATAATTACACTGGACGTACGGCTTATCGCAAAATAAAAGCCTTTTTGAGTCATTGTTATGTGCCAACAGGTTTTCCAAGCAGACGTGCGCAAACGTGAAATTTGAAGTATAGGGGTTCCAGAGAACAATTGAATTTCATTAAATATCTTGCGATAAGTCAGGAATACCGATTAGAACTGAAATGTGGACGCACGCCTCGTTAGAGGCGAATGTTAAACAATCCGCTTGTCAACAACTATTATTGTAAAAGCTAATGACGGCGGACGTTCAGGCGCATGATAAGTTGAATGCCAACTGATAATAGTCCAAAAATAAAAGTGAATGCGTGAAAGCTAACGTTGATAAAAAAGCAAGGTGTTAAGCAAGAATAAAGGATCTTCAGAAATAGAATTGAAAAGAATTTTAATAACTTATGTTCGCAGTGTCACAAAATATCGTATAAGCTATGGGGAAGGGGGTATACACTCATCGTATAAAGTAACATATCCTTCCCTAGGTGCATAATACACTATTACGCATTTGTACATTGCATGAAATGAATTCTGGGGTTTACCGCGCGATTAACTTTTGGTTTGGAACCACTAGATAATGGATATAATAGAAATGGAATAGGGTAGACTTTGCCGACAGTGGAGTGAACTGTTCGTTCGTGAATCCGGAATCGTAAGTTTGCTATACCGTGAATTGGTATATATATTCGAGCCGTACATCAACCAACAGACAATAACGTATTTATTAGCCTAGGGGGATGTAATCTATAGAGCGTCCTGTCGGTTAACCCTCGGAAATATTTATCGTTCGTATACGAAAGCATCCACACGCGGAGTCACCCCATCGACAAACAACACTACATAAAGTCATTTAGTTTTGGACCAAAACGTGTCGATAAAGCCGTGCAGGGAGTTTGAGTATAGAATGATTTAAGGCTGACATCGCACCATCTCAAGATAATATATTTAGAGTTTAGAGGTCGATCATCAGGGGATGTCACTGCTGAATAATTGTTATTTTCATTCCTTTCTCTCCCTCGTGTGAATATTGAATGTATAAATAATCTCCAATAGCACGACAAACATTCTTTTTATGCACAGAAAAAAATAACTGAGCGCGCTTTATTAATAAAAACACACGTCCAAATTATGAATAATACATGTCTTTCGTCTGGTAACTTGAATTTATACGACATATAATCATAACTCCAAAGCAGGGATTTATAAATGACTGAATTCGTAAAATGAGAATATTGATAATAATGGCAGATGAAAGTATAAACAACTGTCATTTGTATTACAAGTTTTACCGGTGCTTTTATTATTCACAATTCACCATTTAATTCTAGCTGCTCAAGATTCATTACTTATTATGCATTTTCGTTTCACAAAATGATTAGACTTTCCAGGAATAAAGTGAGCCAACCACTTTTCACCAAGTAGCCTTGCAATTTTCGAATGATTTGCGAGAAGTAGGACTGAAAAGCTTTTAATCAGTCGTAGGCAAAATATCGAGTTAAAATCATTGGTCGTTAACGCGAGGAAAGTAGGCCTGCGTGAGGTATGCTCATAAATCTTTCGAGTAACGCGTTATAGCACGCGGCTTGGTCTGTTATTACTCGGGTTTGATAACGATAATGTTCGCACGAACTCCACTATCCGACTATCCGTTTTACATGCGGAGTACCGACGTAATTCCAATCGCTCCATTGGTACTGAACAGTGAACAGAATGTACATACAATTTACATTGTGAAACAGTCGCGTTGTCGCTTCACAACAACCTCTATTAAATCGCGCACCAAAAGCATATCCCATCAAATTTGAATCTCTCTCGTAAAACAATAATTTTTTTTGTGTCTGTGGAAACATTTCTTTTCGTATACGCTAATAAAAATCCTCAAAATATGAACTTTTCATAAAAAGGAATGGGTTTTATTCTCAGCTGCAAAATATACTAAATATCCTAAAAATTCTTATTTTTCTCATTATTACCTGTCTTACCTAAGTAATCCATACAATAATTTTTCCTAAAAATTCCTATTTTCCCCATATTATCTGTATAATCCAATTAACAGTTGATCAAGAACTTCAAGTGTCATCATCCACCTCCATCAAGGATTTTAATCAGTCAATGGACGTTGAATCTATTCCTCAAAACCCATCGTCAACAAATTAAACCCAAAAGGTTGACCAAGGATTTAAATTGTCAACCCCAAGTAATAAGGAATAGAGAACTAAATTTTCACTTAAAAAAACTCTCCAAAACTAAAAATCTTATTCTCTCTACGTGTCGCTTTGAGCAACCGCGCGAAATTTAAAATTAGTAAAATGGCTGCAGACTATGTCTTTCGAAAATGTATAAGTCGTAAATATGCGTATTTGCGCAAAATACATCACGACCGATGCAAAAGACTTTATTTATGTCCTCTTTTTCGGATCATTGATAACCACTACTCGCTCTGGTGTTCCATGACACAATATGGTCATGCTGCACAGTGTAGAAACGCACATAAATAATGCGCACGCAATTTCCCGTGTAATTGATGGGGTTCCTTCCATAATAGTGAGTGAGTCTGAGCTTTGGATGTTAGTTGGAGCAATGGAGCACCCTGCAGGGCGTAAACTCGACAATGCCTTCGTCACGCCACGCATTGTTTGCCCGGTTGCCAAGTAGAGAAGGAGCGAAAATTTAGTCAGAGGGGCGGCAGGATAGAGAGAGATAGAGGAGGGTGTGAGGGTGAGATCGCAGACTTGATTTACTGTTCTGGGACGCAAACTCGACGTCCGCATGGTCACGCAAAGAGCGTGTTCCCGAGATTTCCACAGAAAGATCCCCTACACGCGCCAACCTCTGCTCTGTTTTCTCTATGTTTTATGCAGGCTGGTTTGCCCAAGGGATGTCAGTGGTCACCACAGGAATTTGGACCATTTCCCATTCACAGAAAGCTTCTGATTTTTCAATTACATTCTTATTTCCACCAGGGGAGAAATTTTTGTTCCAATTAAGGTATCTTCGTTTCGTTCTTTAAGGAATATTAACGAAATAAAGAACGTTAAAGAAATTCGAGTAAAAGGGTGTATCCTGACCTATACTCAAGTTTACTACCGGAAAGTTTCACCTCTTGGCTCATCGAAGGTAGCTTGATCCGAACTGCCCTTCCGATTGAATGATCTTTGATTCAGTGAAATATCATTTCTCGCGCCTCTCCGGTTTCTCTGTGCTTCATTTTACAGTGCAGGGCAGCGTCTGAACGACGAGCTGGAGCTGTCCTTCGATTTCACCGTCGATCGGATATATCCCGACGAGCGATCAGACCCCGGTTCTCTCACGCATCTATGCTCCGTGCACTCAGGAGTGGATAATCCCTCTACTTACCGCACACCGATTAGACCAGGCGTAAACATGATTAGCATAACGTACGGATAATGGGCTAATCCTGCTGTGTCGTCGACGAGCACGAACTCGTCCATCGTGGCATGGCAGCGCGATATTTTTTCTTCCGACGTTTTTCACTTTTTTTCTCTTACTCTCTCTCTCTCTCCCTCTCTCGCTCCATCTGCCTCTCTTTTTCGCTTAACCTACCATGCCCCAGAAACCGTGATGTTATTTATGGTTAGTCGATTGCAACTCTGCCGGCACATTCTGTGCAAGGGCTGCACGAAATCGACAGCTGTCACCCTGTCCAACAGCCTCGGTGTATAAAGTGTATATCCATCCTCACCCCCCGCTCTCCATCTTCCAACCAACACAGTACTGAGTGTCATGTCCCCTTATCCGAACCTTAAGTCTCTCCCGTTTTTCACGAGAATCTACATCTGCATGGAAAAAATTTCTGATACTTGCGGTAAGTTTAAATTGCAATACATTTGAGACAACATTCCTTAAATTACGAAATATTCGCAATTTTTAAGTTCGATAGTACAGTCTGTTCCACAAGAAAGGTTACGGCAAAAGCATATAAAAACTGCACACTGGAAATAAATCATTGTTGTAGTTTGAAAGAGGAGAATTTGCTCTAAGGCGAATTGTGTTCAGGATGCTGAAATTACTGTTAGATTATTCATAAGTATCATTTTTTGTAAAGAGATCTAATTTACTAGGTATTAAAAGCATAAAATAAAATATTTAAGTAACGTCACGTTTTAGAAAAAGTTTTTAAAGTATGTGAAACTGATTAAACATAAAGTACAGATTACTGGCTTTAAAATCATGCCGAAAAAAACTTTCAAAGTTAAATTGGTTACGAAACTATTGACTGCAAAACAGGATAATTAAACTTTAACACCTTGTTTTACTTTAAATGCGACACCTCACAACAGCAAAAGGTTTATTTCACAATATTTCATCAGAAATTGAATAAACGAAAAAAGTCACCATCGAGATTTTTCCTATCTTCTATCTTGGTAAATATCTTGTTTCAAGTATATGCTACCAAGTATATCTGGTACTTATTTTTTATTACCAATTCCATATTCTATTGACCCCATTCGTACCCGTCATTGACTTGAACCAAGTACAATTTACTTGATCCAAGCAGGGCTGAATTTAAGCATGGACACTTATGGGCAACTGCCCAGGGTGGCACATTTTTTTTTGGAAGGAGGGGAGGGTGGCAAATTGTGGGAAGAATATTTGAAATTTCTTGGGAATTCAATTTTGGAAGTGAGGACCTTTTTTTTAGGTACATAATACTTCGAATCGCCAAAAAATTGTTAGAAAGGGCGGCACTTTTTTCAGTGCCCTACGGCGGCATTGAGGGTAAACCCGGCCCTGGACCCAAGAACATTTCGTTTCCCATGTATTCTCCGTAGTATACACACTTTATTGTGGCAATGAGTAGCCACAAGCACGGGTGTTTGTGGTTACAGGAGTAGATGCTTAATGCGAGATCTAAACTTTGTGGACAAAGTGGTTTCACCGGACCACTTACAGCTGAACCTGCTGCAATTTGCACTGCGTGATTACGTTACCATTTCGATTAAGTAATGAGCTATGGTCGGAAACTCGAGCAAGAACTTTAGCCTTTGTTCCGCCACTTATACCTTTCCGGAAACTTGACACACTTTCTCACACCTCAATTAAGAATTTAACCAAGCAGTTGAAACGGTAATAAAACCCGCCCAGTGCTTAAAACAAGATTTCTAAATATCCTATTATTCTAATTCCATAATCGACTTAAAAAAAAGTCTCTTATTCGCTCTCTTGCCGTGCGTGACGAGATGAAGGATTTTTTTGTCCCTCGTAGAATCAAATAAAAAGTCTCTGTACAAATCTCATGTACAAATCTAAATCTGTATCTTATTTTAAAACTTTTTGCTTAATTATTTCTTTGTTGATTGAATGTACTTGTTAATGTAGTGGTCAATGCCATTTCAGATTCCATACAACGCAATGGTAATGGATGGTTGGTATCTCAGCATCAAAGATGCCTGTTAAAATATTCCAAGAAGAATGAGGCTCGAAATACCATGCATCATGAGCATTCCTCACTTGAACCAAATCGATCGATCAAAATATCCGGTAGTATGACCGAGTGCTCAATAGACGGCTAGGAATGGGATATTGGATCGTGAGATGAAAGCTTCTCGTTAAATTAGTTTCTAATCACAACCATCTCTTGCGGTCCGATAAATTTCATGCTTTATGTCCCTTGTATGTGTCTAATCGTTAATCTTTATTGGCAGATGTGCCGCCGTCATTGATCTAAATCACCTCCGATGGCCAGAAACTTCTCTTGACGTAGTGTTAGCTATCGGAAGTAGTTTATCAAGATCAAGCACACGATGTATCTTTCAATTATTTCTGATACATGAAAATCCCAATGCCTCTGTTTTGAAACTTCTTAACTTCTTATTTTGATACTACAGACACTACAATAAAAAAATTCTTCATATATTTTTACGATAGGAATTAAGGTTACCCAATATATAAAAAGATTTATTCTGGTGTAAAAGTCAAATAATTTATGAATTACCCTCATATCAAACCTTAAGTATCTAAAATTCTCTAATTTAGAGAGGATTGAGTTGTCGTTTGTGTATAAGCACTCACGGATGCTTTCTCAGCTGTGGATATTTACGAGAATGCAGGAATCGTGTTAGAATGGTCCGAAGGCAGCGCCTTGGGTCCATCCTGAAACACCCCTTGAAATACCCTCCCTAAGGCCATAAACTGACAGAAACCGTGGCTTGCCTTGCCGACCTGTCCGCCCGCTGTCACATACGCTTTTTCGCGTTTACAGTGAGTTACGGGAAGCCGTAATTTTCGAGCGCTCTTTTATCCCCGGTTTATTCTCTGCCCCTCCTTCTTCCTCACACCACGATTCCTATAGTGTCGGTGTATGGTGTTCAGTTCACGTCAAGGGCCGTAACTAAAGAACCCCTTCTTTCAGATTCAATGGTTCTCACATTAAGGGCTGCATATATTATTTCATGATTCCTGGAAGTGTTATTAAGATTTTTAATTAAATATTTTAAAATTAAATTTAAATTTAAAAAACAGACTAATCTTAATTTTTATTCGGAAAATTAAAATTTCGGAAATTATTTTTTCAGTATTTTTTAATATACAGGACTTTGGTTTTTCGGCATAAAGATGTTGTCCCATTTTTAATTGTCCATGAAAAATTTCCTAGTAATATAATATATATATATATAATATAATATAACCAGAATAAGTAAATGATAAATTATATATTACACTAACAGGAGTAAACTTTAAAAAGCATGCAAGTTAGGCCATTCATTCGTTGCATAAATTATTGAAGTGTTTGGCAAAAACCCTTGATTATAATATCTTTGATAAGGATCAGAATTTTTAAAAGTACTTTGCTGTTACGTTACTGAGCTAACATCGTCGGAGACAGCCACCATCACATCGTCCCTAGTGCGACAAAGTTGAAGTTACAACTCCGGTAAACTCACAAAAGCTTTTTACAAAACTGTTACCTGTTTCTCCTTTGGAGACGAATAATTTGCAGCCCTTTAAGTAATATGATGGCGAGAAAAGGTGTTACATACGCACGTGCACTTTTTCGACTTTTGAGTACTCTCTTAAGTACTTTAAGTCACGCTTTTTCCTTTCAAAATAGTGATGTTGCACTAGCAAAGATAAAACCTCGGATATGAATATGCATAAAATTTTTTTCCAAGAAATTGTAATGTAAAGACAAGGAAATAAATTTAAAAGTTATATGTGCAAAATGTTATTATGCAACATGTGAAATCTACATTGGGTGATTGTAAAATTGTGGGCAAACTTGAGCGACTAATGTGGCAATCGTATTTTTACTACGAATTGAATAATAAATAATGTTAATTGATTGTATCAGGAGTATAAATGTGAAATATAAAAGGGGCACTTCTGAAAATAAGAAATAATAAATAAATTTTTATATGAAATATGGGAATTGGATTTGAGGGTAGGAATTCGATGTAAAAGAGCGCGAGGTTTAAAAAGTACACAACGAAAATTAGAAACGAAGGTTAGAAAGGTTATCCGAAGTTAAATGAAGCATTCCATATAATGTTATTAATAATCGATATTGGTGTATCACACCAATGATTTTGCCTACGCACACCAATCGTACTTTTTTAAAGTTTACGATAAATATAAATATTTTAATGTTATAAAAACTTTTGACTCTGAAAGGTGTAACTTCAAAATATGAGATACAATGGTTTTTATAATTCTTTTCAATCGAAAACACATTTTTAATAGCTGCACACCAATGAAAATTTTGGTTGTCCAAGTGCAATTTCCAGTTTTAATATCGGATTACAAGCAAAATCGAGAGCAAAATGTATGATCATTATACGTTTTATCTTATAGAATCTTGTTCGAACCGACTCGCTTAATATTTTTGTGTTTATTATTTATCTGTAACTATAATACTTTAAAAAAAAATACCAATGAAAACTATTATGTCAAAATCGTGGAACAGACTTTAAAGTTTATGTAAAACTTTTTATTTGGCTTACAAAAAATTAAATGAAATAAGAATAAAAAAATCGATTTCAGAATATTGTACAGATTGATAATAAGTATTTATTAAATAAATGAGGAAAATAAAAAAAAGCTCAATATAAATTTTATAGCACTGGGACTTCAAGTTTGCCTACAATCTTACAATCACCCATATCCGTTTTCTATATTTTAAAACTTTCAAACATACACTTATTAATAACTAGCATTTTTATTATTGCATCCTTATTCTCAAATAATTATGTAAAAGGTATTTTTATCTAGACGTTCAGGAAAACAATGTAACTTTAGAAGAGAACAGATCCCTCATAGAGAGAATTCCGGATACGAGCAGTTTCCTCGGGAGAGCATTAGCGGCATTATTAACACTGGTTAGAGGATACGCGTTGGTGAAAGACAAGAGAGCTCTACAATTATGTGCGCCTCCATCCAGTGTAGACAAAGAAGACGTGTTTATATTGCGGCGAATGATGACAATACGACTTGTATTCTTGTGCTAAAGTGACAAGTACTACAGGTGACAGAACAAAGTCTAAACCCACCCATTATTCTTCAACAACCTTAATTATCATTTTAAAAAAATTAACTCAAGTTTTCATCTAAATCGAAGACTTTCCACTTCATTATAATTCTACAGGATCGACAACGACGTCGACAATATATTTATATATTTGTGTAATATATTTCACATTTAAAACATAAACGAAAAATTGAAAACACCAATTATTTGGAAAATATAATTAAAAGCGCGTTTTATACTTTTGCCCGGCAAAGGATGCGTGCAATTATATGATCAATACATATTCATCAACTCGCGCGCATTACCTCACACACACGGTGCCGTTATTTGTCAGTTCCGATTAAAACTATGACGAAATTGTTTATTCTTTATTTTTAACTTCAATTGATGATAAAGTATTCTCAATCGTTCAAGTAATCCACCGCTGCATCGGTAAATTAATCATAATGAAGTTCGCGTAGGTCTTGCCGAGTGAATTATCCAACAAACAACATTAATAAATCCATGATTATTCCATACAGCACAGTAAATTTGCTTTACAGGAATGCAAGTTGGACGATTAATGCAGAGGGATAACATACGTACATTTAATCGTGAAAATTGGTCAATTGCTGACACTCGATGCATATATGTCCAATTGCATTATTTATCTTTTCAATGATAATATTCGAATATTATTCATTCCGGCGTAGTTACTATCCATCATGTGCACTTAAGTTACTTATTTGCATTGTTTCGATCTGATAGTGCAAATAGTATGGATGCATATATACGATATATGTGTAAATATATATCCAAATAATGATATATATATATATTTACATACATATTTATTAGATATTTATTTAGAGTTTCGGATAAAGTATGCACTTCGATTTTATACTGCTAACGTCCAGCAATTAATGCAATGGACATAATACATAAATATCTTTAAATGATAGAAATTAATCAGAGCCTGTAATAAAGTTTCTTTAACATAGTCAAATTAGAAGCCTATTTTTAATCAAAAGTATATTTCATATAATTAATTCTTTAGTAACTTAAGTACTGTATGAATTTTGTATTTAGATAGCTGTTTATGAAGTAAATATAATACTTTACGTAATTCAATTAACGTGAAACGCTCTTTCCATAATTTGTGCTAGAACAACGTTTTGTGGTTTCGCTTTACTCATTTGCAAGCGAGTTAACGAGATTGCAGTTGAAATAATCACAAGTCACGTTAATCCACATCTAAATAATATACGACAAATTTCTAGCATACATTGTTCTAAACCCTTAAAATTTCAGAGTTTGCGGTTTGTTGCGCAAGGAAATGTCATAAAATCTCATAAAATTTGTCCATTCAATTTAATAATAATGGATAATACTATTTAAGTATTTTATAGTGCCTATACTATTTAGGACTGAGAAGTCCATAGTACCGTAGAGATTAGTATTACCTGAAAAAATTCATCTTAAGGCTCTTAAGTACTTTTATGGGTAGCATTTTTTCACTTTCTCTTCTTTCTTGGATTTCTAAGTTTTATGGCTTTATGGGCAGTGAAAAAAAAATAATTACGTTTTACCACCTCAATTCCGGGATCTTTACTTTAACAGAGAACAGACAGACCTTCGCTACTAAATCCAATCTCCAAACACAGAAACCTAACCAGCATAAGCTTTGCAGGTACCGCTACGTGAGGTGGTTTGAAAAATTTATTGTTGCCCCTTGAATTTTTGTGCAGGGTCGGTATATAGTCTGAGATTTATTTATGTAAATATATTGGAATACAATCCTATACTTTCAAGTTATTAGGATTATCTCTAAGATGCACAGCTGGATGTTTACAGCAGAGTGATACTTTTATGGCACTTAAGTTGAGGGATTTATTTGGAAGAATTCTTGGGCCAGGTTTCCCAAACCAAATTGGAGCAGAATAACAATGGTCAATATTGTAGTGATTCTAAATTGTATAGACTTAAATTTATCCTTAGAGTGGGTCACTAATAGGAAAAGAAATGTCAGGTAAATAGTACACTAAAAACTAAAAACTTGGTTAAATTAAAATTCTAAAATTTTCAGTTTTGGGCTGATTACGTTTTTTGTTACATAGCTTAAGTTTTTGAACTGAAATAAATTGAATTTTTAAAATGAGAATTTTAATTGAGTAGTATTAGAAAATAAGAGAGGACAATTTTAGAGATACAAAAACGATAGTGGGGATAAACAATAAGCGGTCACGATTATATTAGTAGCATTTTTGAAGTTCGGTGGACACAAATGATGTTTGATGCAAAAATAACTGTGTGAACTATTTGTTAAATATGCGTAATACTTTTAATGATAAAATTCATTAAAAGTATTAATCAATGATCCACATACATTCCTATTTTTTACATACATAATTTTAATATAATAAATAGGGAAAGGAAACCAAACGCAGATTACGGGTGCGGAGGGGAATGTCGTGCACTAATAATGTGAATTGAAAATAGGTTTCTTTAATAGTAGAAAAGTCAATTTCAGTAAAATAGGATATTGTAAAATTTTTAATAAATATGCTGTATCTGCAAATTAAAACGCTTTTCATTTCTGTAAATATACATTAGCCACCAATTAGTTTAGTGTAAATACTTGATATTTCATTGCCTTTGTCTCGCTAAAATTTTGGGATAAACCTGGGCCATATTACCCTCCGCTCCCCTTCCTTATTTCGAATACAAATCTATCTTTACTGCAGCTCTTAGAATTAGAATCTTCAAGACGCACAGCATGATTTTTACAATCATTTAAATTCTTTAATGGCACCCAATTTCAGGCACTTTATTGAAGAACCATTGTGGGATCTACTTTCCAAAACCAAACTAGAGCACGAGAACAATATTGTAGATATTGTAGGCGTTGTATATTAACATTTATAATGGGTCGGGTCACTTAGGAAGCATATCGGTCAGATTTTAGAAGGAAATAAATTTGAATTGTATAAGCAACCTGGGATAGAGATTTAGACACCAAATTGGAGCAGAAGAACAATAGTAGATGTAGGCGTAGTAGAGTTGTATTATTAAAATTTATCACTGGGTAGGTCAGTTAGGAAAGATACAGTTTGAAAGGAAATAAATTCAAATTTTAAGAAAATATATTGGAGATTGATTTCTTTAGGCCCATTGGGTGCTAAGAAATGTATTTTTTTAAACTTAAATTCTTTCAACAACTAAACAATTGCGTGCTGTTACTTATTAAATAAAAATTTGTTTTTATTTCATTTTGATGCAAAAAAAACTGTGTTCAAAATAATTTTTTTTGTTAGATGGAGATTTGGAGGATTATTCACTACATTTCTTAGGTATGTATGTATAATTAGCATTGAAGAATTAAACATTGAGCCATATTAATTAATTTAAAAATTATAGTTTCGAGCAAGCTACAATAATAATTCTTAATAATTTATCAATTTACACTCAACTGCCGATTCTGTACCGACCATTTCAGTTCCGGGTTCACGGTTGCTCCCCCTCCCGTAGCGCCCCCC
>JAUESH010000043.1:11909668-11957362 GCA_032275165.1 Synergus magnus | reverse complement strand
ATTTGCACATGGTATCAGCTTTTTAGCGGTCTGAAATAAATGGAGAGAAATAAACAGAGAGACTGCGGCGGGGAGATTAACGATCGTAAAGAACCTTCGCCTAATAATTTGGCTGGCGTTGCAGGCTAACCATAAATCCCAGAGCATATCTGCGTCGTAAAGAGCGCGGAGCGAAAAGCCGCGACTAAGTCGAGTCCAGGATGGCAGGATCGAGTCGGGAGTGGACACAGACAAAGGTAAAGAGAGTGTAAGTTCCAGCCCACCTCCGATCTCTCGTAAATTTATTATACGAAATATCGGCGAGCAATGTCTCGTAAAAGAACGCCTACTAAGCGAGCCGCTGGTGCCAGGCTTCGTATCTCTCTATATTATCCCTTTCTCGGCATGCTCTGTCAGTTATGCAAGCTAAGAGCACCACAGGTTAAGCTGCCTTAATCTCCGTTAGCTGTCGAGCCGCCAACCAAGATGAAACAATTGCCGCCTACTGTCTGACAGCTGAACGCATTTCTTTTACTCTTTTCTTCCTTCTTCCCCCTTCATTTTATTTTTCCCTTGCCAGCGACATCATCCACGACACCAGTGGTTCCTTCGCTTGACAAGATTATTTTTGCTTCGGGAAATGGTACACGCGCGACCGACTGTCCAGTGCAGAGACTTACGTACTAATCTCCTTGCTGGGAGCGTAAATCCGTGACAGCAGCAGGATATTTTAATACCGAATGCGGTTACACATTGAAGATGCATGGTAGCGCCGCCCATGATTGTTAATGTAAATGGAGTTAAATAAGAAAAAATGTTTTCCTGAAATTGATTATAGATTTATAGCATCCGGCTTGGATAAATAAACAGTAAGAGGCAGATTCAATTAACAAAAACCCACGTGCCCTCCAGCCAGTACAATCTCTCTGTTGCGATGATCACTGTATGCATACTTGAATCCTGTGTAGGTCAACCTGATTTTGCAATTCCTTCCGCACACACCCATTAGTGGTTTGAAATGTAATCTCGAGCTTGTGTGAGAACCCATAAATATTTTCAGCTTATTGCAACGGATTCTTGTATTCGAAACTTGTGATATTCCAGAGATATTCTTGTGAAGGGTTTCTTATTCAGTAATTAAGGATTTTCTTTCATCACATTCGATTTTAATAATCATAGATAGTCAAGTTGACCCTCTTGATAATCTGGTTTATTATCTGAGGTAATCAAGTAAGCTCTCTTGCGATTAGCAGTTTTACGATCCAGGATAAACAAGTTTACTATCCGGGATAGTAAACTTGATTATCCAATTTTTTACACTTTACAGGTGGTAGGCTACACTATCTGGAGAGCTGTCCCATAGTTGACACTCAATATAGTCAGATTGACCGTTTAGATGTTCAAGCTGACTATATCCTCAATGCTCTTTCCTCGGTGAACAGTCTCACCAAAGAAGTGATGATCCGAATCTTCTTTTTGAATAAATAATGATAATTTCAACTTAAATTCCAGCAATTTTTGGGTAAGGTGCTGCAGGAATTCTGGAGTTCAACTACGGCTGTTTGATTCTGATAGGTATATCTATATATATCCACTATGAAACGGAAGCACGCCATCAGCTATGCCACACACACTGACACTGGTCGACAACTACTGTTCGTTGCTTTGGCCATTAATACAGATGTTACTTTACGCTAGCCTCTTACCTCTGCTTCACCTCAGCTTGCATGCTTATCGCTACTTGGTATCTCGTCTCCAGACCTCCAGTGTGTGCAGTCTGCACCTAACACACAGCCGAGCTCTTATATCACCCCTCGTGTCCACTTTCACTCTCTATAATAACCAAGATCTGGGAACGAAGTTAGAGGTGTCAGATTAGAAATCTCCAACCTGACTTTACCAAGATGGTGCTTGATTATTTCAGTGCGAACAACACCATTCATTTCCCAGAAATGAGGAAAGGATCCCTGTTTCAGATGAAATCAGACATACAATGGTCAATTGCGTGTAAGATATCTGGAGAAATAAAGTATCATCAGTTTTATATGATAGAAAATTATAACCTAGACTTATCAGTGGATGGAATTAAGTTGTAGTGCTCCTATTTTTTATCAGAAAGGGATGAAAAAACGTTTTTCTCTTTCAATCATTTAGATTGAAAGTTAAAACATATTGAAAATCTATAAAGTCACTTAAAATGTCTTGAAATCTCCTGAAATTTGATGAAATCTTTTTGAATCCACTTTATATCCTTAAAACCTAAGAGTACTAAAGAATCACGACTACGAAAATACAAATCTCACTTCACAAACTTAATGAAGACTAATGGGATTTTATTTCTCCTTTATTCATGGATGGGTCGATTATGAACAAAAAATGATTGCATTAGATGAAGAAACGACAAGCACTAATCATAGCTGACTAATAGCACACCGTCATCACCTTTTGATCGATTAAAGCGAAATAAACAAGAAACAGAGAATATACTAATTATGAATAATTATTTACACACTTTGGATAAGCCTCTTGTTTTTCAACACATCATCGCAACGTCTGTGCTTATTTCTATCCACATATATACGCGGGCATATATCCATGGAAATTTAACAGGCTTAAAGTGGAACGGAACGTATAAATTGCTTTCTCAAAGTCTCATTGCTGGCACTTGTGTGTGTGTTAATAGGGCCATATAGGCCGTCATTATACAATTTAAATCGCGCTTTATGTCTCACTGCCTCGACTGCCGACAAACGTATCGCTGCACATCGCTCCTTTATTATCTAGATAAATAACAATGCTTAGTCACCATTTGCACCCACAAGGGCGTCATATGTAATAGTTGCATTAAATTATTATAATTAATGTTCCAATGCAAGCCATGATTCCTCTCAAATGATAGGAATTATTCTCAGGAAATAGAAAAGCATCTCTATTAAGAAACAACTCATAATTTAAAGGCATTTTATAATTACTGCAATCATCTCATACAAATTAAGTGCACACTTCCTGTGAATTCTGAATCAGTTCCAGTACTCTATAATCTTTAGACTTTATCTTAACGTGTATTTAAATAATGTCAAGAATCAAAAAATCAAGACTCTCGATTACAAATTTTCGAGACTCTAGAAGAATTAGTACTCGCTATTCAAGATTCTCGAATTTTAGAGAAATTTAAACATTTAAATAAATGTATTAAAAATTAAAAAGAGTCTATTTCACCCGTGTGGAAATTTCGAGTTGGCCCCCGAGGGGTCCTACGTAATTTATTCGTTTACTATATTGGCCCCGCGATGGCAAACTATGAGGGGCCAACATAGTTTTAACATACTCGCCTTTGAAGGCCCAATGTAGGCTGCCTACAAAAAGCCAATAAAGTGGCCCTCTGCAGGGCCCAGCTACGCCCTCTATAGAGTCCATATACGACCCCTATAAGATCCACGAAGGCCCTACAGAAGTTGCCCCTTCTGCCACCGTGAAAGGGCATTTTATAAATTTTTGTGTGAGTTAAATTTAAAGTCATTAGCAGCTATAAAAAGTAATGTTGCGGCTAGTTTTATATAATAAAGCATCTTTAATCGCAAAAAGCATACGTTCAAAGAAAAAGTATTATATATTATACTTTTACGTTGGACACATTTTTTTATCTAAGATGATTTATATGTGCATAAATACTAGCCAAATTGTTCATTTTGTATTTAACCGCTAATGAATCAAAATTTAATTCCCAAAAAATAAAAAATAAATTCAAGATAAAAAAGTCTTTTTTTAATTTTTAATAACAAACTAATATTCTTTTTTAAAGTAATTATTTGGTTTATTTTCAACTTGGTGATCGACTTAGAATTTTTTGTGGCAAGAATAAGGGGGCTATTTAGGTAGGCCCCTGCGAAGAACCAACTGGGCTTTTCCAGTGTAGACTTAGAAATTTTTTGAAAACAACAAAAGGGGCATTAAAAAATGTCTAAGCTGGGCAATTTCTACACGGGCAGGTTTAAAATTTGTGATAATATAGGCACATAAAAACTCAAACTTTGTGATAATGAAGGCATCGCAACAGGAAAGGTCAAAAATGAAAATATAATGCCAATTTTACAGAACATTGATATGAATTATCGTTCTTTGCATAATGAAACAGCGTAACGTGTGGCGGAAGCAGAAGGCGGTGAATTCCAAGTAAGTTTGCAAGGTGTTAGACAGAGGGCAATTTATGTAAGTACTACGTTCTTCTCGTATACGCACATGCATACACAAAAAGTGTTTCGTGCCGTTTGGTATAGAGCTAACTTTCGCTTTAATCACTTCTAGATATATCTCGACTGAGCCGGTAATGCCTCACCGTTGTTTATACAGGCGATCATTACTGTAATTATGATAGTCGCGGGTAATTATTATACCATCAATAAATTACGGAATAATGTTCCTACATTATAGGTTTCTGTGGCCGGTTGTATAATTTACATAGGTATTAATGCAGCCGCTGGACGCCCGTCGAGTCGACGATTACCTTAATATTCCAACATGCTCATGCATTGTCTGTATTATTGCGCCTGTCTCATATGTGGTAATACGTATGTTATATACATTGCGGAACCGAGGGCACTAAGACGTGCGTATAGAGACCCCTGAGGGGCGTTACCGAGACGAGAAGGTTTTAAAGTACATGTTATTCACATTCTACGAAATAATAAGCACGAGTAACAGACATTGCCGAGAGGCTGTAAAATTTCTAACGTGCTAAGAATGTCCTTATCGAGCTTCTTACTCGTTAATGCTGGATATAATCATTTTTACGTGATACATAAAAACAAACGATCTAAAGCATAAATTTGGTTAAAATCTTGCCGGAGAGTTTTTAGCAGTAAAAATTACCACTCACGATACGTCCACGTTGCATGTCAAAACACTTTTATTTTATACAACTACTAGTAAAACTAGACGCGCGGTACAGCGCGCGAGGAACATTGCATGGACAATGTTGGATTCAGTGAGAGAATAGAATCGCGTAGGATATAAGGTTTATGGGCTTACGAGGAATTTTATTTCATGAGTTAGGAGAGTAAATTTATAACTTTTTCATAATTTTATGAGTGAAACGACTTTTTTGTGAATCTATAAAGTTAATTTTCTCTATAAAAATTCTGTTATTCTGGTATTTTTCGAATACCTCCGAAAAATTCCGAAGTTTGCCGATTGTATATGTGAATTTTGCTAGTTCAATTCTTCATCGATATCTAAGGTGGAATTTTTGAAACGGGAGTACATATTGCAGAATATTGATTAGTCAAACTTATGAAATTTAAAGTATAATAGAGACACTTATTTTACGGATAAACGTAGTTTACGAGACGTTGGTGCTACCTGGATTACTCTCGTTTTTAAACCAAGAATAGAAATTATTATCACTCAAGTCAATATATTACAGCAACAATGTTATTAAGTGTAATAAAGGCGACCGTAAAGTGCCTTTCAAAATGATAAATATGTTTCCGTGGATGTAATTAATGACAAGCAAGTGTATAACATAGAAATTGTTTATTGGTATTTTACTTACTGTTACCAAATTACTGTCTACGTAGTCTGCAATTAGACTCAGGGAACAGCATTAATTTTTAATAAATTAAAATATGTTTCCTCGTAAATTCTTTTATTAAAGAGATACAATACGTCAAAGTTATTAATAAAGCCAAGAAATTAATATCTTCCTGTTTTATTTCTGTCTTTTTAGACCCACTCGAAATAGGAAAGCTTACATAATATACTAACATTTCAGAACTTCTATATGCATGAAAGAAGTTCATCAATAATTTCGAAATAAAATAAAGTGGATCGTAAAATGTATTTTCGGGTCATGGCCTATTTTTTAAATGATATGTTTTAGTGAGTTGCCGATTCTTTAAACATATATCATTAAACTACTGCTAAGCACGCTTTGAGTTGAAATGGAAGTCCTGAGAATTTTCTTGGAGCTTCTCGGGTATAGTATATAGGATATAAAGAATTCATCAAAGCAGATTATCCGGCTTTGCTCTCACATATCGATTGAAGTTGTCGGAATATTGCAGTACTGCTCGACATAAGGCGACTCGATTTCTACTTGATGATATCAGCTCAAACTGTTTTTTCTTTTTTATCTATTCGTAAATTGTTCTCAGGAAAATGTGGATTTTTACTATCCCTATATTTTTATTACCCCACATTTTATTTTATTTTCTAGATTTTGTCCAAAGCGTTATTAAAACTGATATCATTTCCCTCCATCTGAAATTCACATTCAACCTTCTTCTTTACACAGAACTGAATATTTTATGAAGAATTATTCAAACCGAACGTAATATTTCTTCTGGCATTGAAAATGATAATTGCACAGCAGTCGATTTCTGCATAGATTTTGCCCTTTTATCTTGGATCGATGTGAAGTCTGTTATCAAGTCTATATGAGTCTATATTCAATATCCATGGCGTCATTTTATACATATACGAATCGCATGTAAAGAATACTTTTCTGTGTACTGCAATGCATAAGTTTAATAGCCACCTGTCAGAAAAACGAATCGCTCTGACACTTCTCGAGAAATCGATAGTAAACCATACCAATCATGAAATGCTGTCATATAATTACATATACACGTAAACATTACTTTCCAGGCAGGTCAATTTCAATAATGATAAGGATTTCTTAAGTTTATCATAATTTTTTACACCTTCCTTAAATTCTGCAATTTTAATTTCTTCCACTATTTTTTTGCTGTACGAAATATTGACAACTCCATCAACATCTTGCTTAAGAAACAATTTGCTCACAGATTCATTTTACGAATTATTTTACGAATGACATTTGGAAGCTTGTCTAGAATTTTCCCCTGGCGAAATTTTCGGATGGAAATGCAACTTCGGATTAGAGCGGAATGAAACTGTTTGATTCGGACACAAATTCCGAAATGAAATGGATTTAAAAGGATAGAATTTTTCCAATTCGAAGCTTTCGCCAGGGTCGTGAATACCACGGCAAATGAAAAAGAAGATGTTTCGAGTGGAAAATGTGGAACGAAAGGACTTATCAAAGATCATGTGCAGTTAAGATACTACTTGCACTCTCGGCCCAGAACTCTAGACGGAGCCAATGCAATGGGGCGGAGTTCAGCCGTCTCCGGCTGTCAGCGATTAGGCACGCGTTGTCAGCCGCTGAAAAGGGTTCATTAGATTACTTGCTGTCCGCCACTGTGTCTATCATTCTGTCAGTTCTGGCACTATATCTAGTAAAATCAACTGGAATGCATAAAAGACAATTCCTCAAAGATTGCAAAGAAAGCAGACACACTGTCACGATCTTTATGACCAATTCGTCATGGTACAAAAAAAGTTGAGAAAGGCATCGTGAAGATGACGTCTAAATCGAGTATATGAAGTATCACTGGAATCTACGCATGTCAGTCATCACAGGTCGTCACCTGTTCACCCTTTTTCGCATATTTTGAATTTGTTCACCTTTTTAAACACCTATTTTAGGTCACCCTTTCATCTTTTTTCATCTTAAATTCTTTTTAAGTTCTTCTGAAAATCTGGAAACTCTTTCGAATTCTTTAAAAATCCCTTGAAATTTCTTAAAATGACTTAAAATCTCTTAAAGTTCCCTGAAATACTTTAAAAACATCCAACATATCTCGAAATATTGTTAATCGCGAAAGAAATGTTTAGAAATGTTTTGAAATTCTGCGAATTTATCTTGATATCGAATTGATTAAAATTCTGTTCAATTCACCTTAAATTCTTTTAGAATTCTTATGAAGTCACCTAAAATTTTCTTAAGTTCCTCTTCAATTCTTTTCAAATCATCTTGAATTATTTTGAATTTCAAAAAATTTCAGAATATTTCAAGAAATTAAACAGATTTCAAAAAATTTAAAAACATTTTCTAGATTTTGAAATTACGTGAAAATCTTGAATAACTTAAAATCTCTTGAAATCCTTACAAATTTATTGTAATCCTTGAAATCTTGTGAAGTCTCTTGAAAACTTTAAATTGTTTTAAACTTGAGTGATTGCCATTGAACGATTACCGATTCCCTTGAAATGCCAATGGGCATCTAACTCTACAGAATGGTGAAGTTGTATAACCAATTCGCTACATCGGTTGCACCCCTCTGCCTTTGTGAAATTGTAGATAGCTTACTGGATGCTATGGATAATTTGGTCCAAACCCGATAACAAAAACTCTGATAGAACATAGTTTTATCCTCTAATTATTCGATTAAATAAATATAAATATATAAATAAACAACTGACAGTGTTCATACAGTCTCATCTTGAAAATCTCAATAGAGGAGCCTGGAAAGCTCTTGATGATTTGGCACACGTAAATTGCGATTGAATTTCATCAAATTTTGACGGCACTTGAAAAGGTCGAGTATTGAGAATTTATCCGGCGCGGCTTGAACGAGGGATTGGATATTGGTGCTTGTATAATAAATTGATTTCGGAGTTACCAGCTTGTCTGAGTAATCAATCAAGCTCGAGCATCTAGTTCACGAGCGAATCCAAACTTGTTTATGTGCAACCGAGTCACGCTCGAACGATGACGTATTGTGGAATTCTGACAGAAGCGAGTGATGCATCATCGGCTAATTTGCAACTGAATCGCCTGCCGTGAACGCAAGCGTTGCAAAATGTTTAATGTATACTGTAACTGGCTTCTGACAACGGAAGCTTTTCATTTTATGCGTCAAGCCCGCACGATTTCCAACCCCCTGGAGACAACTAACAACAAGAGCAACACTTGTACTGAAACTTGTTGTGTAACTTGTTAAATACCCTCGGCTTTGTGCTTCAACTGCATCCTGTTATGGTAACTTTCTTTTCAAAGTAGAAGAATGTATTGTCTCGGAAAAGAAGCTCTGAAGAAAATGTAAATGTCTTCATCAGGATACCTGTTGTCATTAAAAAAGGTGAAAAGGTGAAAAATTCCCAAGTATATACGTGAAACGGGTGAACAAATTCAAAATAGGTGAAAAAAAGATAAATATGTGACGACCTGTTAATTGCAAAAAATTTTACTAAAGGGAGGAAGCGCTACCTAATTTTTAGATGAGAATTGTGGATAAGAAAGGAGTTTAATAAGTTTTGTGTGCCGCGATTGAAAGATAGGTGCCTACCTGCGCGTTAACAGGGATGGCTTTTGCAATTTCCTCGACGATATAGTCGGCGGTTTGCTTTACATAAAATAACCAAGATCAGTGATTTCAGAAGCCATAAGCACTCATCTCGTGCGGTAGACTAACCCTCCTCCACCCCCGGGGTGCCTTCATGCTCTTCCATTATCAATAGCTATACGCTTGAGCAGAGCCACCACATTTATGCAGGGCCGCGTACATAATAGGCCCCTTTTCACCGACGGTCTTATTAAAATTTCTGATCAGCTGGTGGTGAACGGTATGCAAATTGCTCCAAAGGGCTTCAGAAGAAGAGAGATGGGGTGCATTTCAACGTGATTCTCTATCTGACTCTTACTTCTGAGGATCAAAATGGAAAAAAAATCAAAGAAATAGTAGGAAATTAGTGGAAAATTGATATTCTTCCATGTATATGATTGTGTGTATATAAGATTGCTAGAATCTATTTTCATTATAATTAATACCTCTTTTTTATAATAGGATTTTTGTTTTCATAAAACTAACTAGTTAAAATTTCTGCTAGTTAATTTTAACTAGTTAAAATTCCATATAATCATTGGAAATATTTTGAAACTGTTTCAAATGTATTGAAACCTCTTTAAATCTCTTTCAAATTGAAATTCCTTAAAGTCAATTGAAATATCTTAAAATCCCGGGCAATGTCGGGTAAATTTCTGCTAGTAATTAATAAAATGCTGTGTCACTTAATCAATAATCCCCGATTCCTAATGAAGAATCTTTTATAAAAGGCTTTTCATTTTCAGATTGTTCAGATGCCACTTTGACATCCATGAATAAATTACTCTTTTAGCCTTGAATGTAAATGATCCTGTTACGCAATTATAAATCTGAGCCTCTTGCATGTCCATAGACTTTAGACTTTGTAATTTGATTGACAGGTGAAAGTGGCACCTGACAATCCTACGCTGAGAGAATTATTGATGATAGTATTATATCGAAACTAATCAGAAGCTACAGAAATATGATACCAGCAATAAAGTACGTAGTCTTGAAATGACAATTGATTGATTACAGTTCAGTAATATTGGCTTCTCTATATATAAAAAGTGTTCCTTATACCTCAATGAGGGGAAACGAAAAGTTTCACTTTTATTTATCATGAACAAAAAATTGTTATTTTCAGATTGATATATAGCTTCTACAATGTACAAGAAAATTGATTAATACCTTATTAAAATGCAAATATAAGAGCTCAATGAGCATCATAATTTACGTACATTACGTACATTACGTAATGCATTGAAGCAATTAATCGTTTCTCACTCACGCCATTCTAGTTGCCATAACTGTAATTCCGCTATTCTAAGTTGGAAGATTCAGTTGATTTGATAATTTTCAGTGTGAAAAGGCTATTAATATATCAAGCCAATCATTAACTAGTGTACGTGAATAAATCGCTTCGATGGTTCTCACATGCAGGTAATAGAGGCGATAAGCGCATGTTTCCGATTTTATCAGTGATTTGAAACAATTTGAAAGAAGTATTTTTAGCTAATTAATTTAATGATGATAATTACGTGAATCGTCTACCGTGGTATGTGAAGATGCGTCAGATTAACATTCTATTTTATTATCATTATGGAGGTTGCGTAATAAGAGCTTTCGTAATAATTTCATTTGCTCTTAAAGGCATAATGAATTCTCAATTATGTAATTATGTAACTTAACTTGGAACTATTATGCAATGTAATTCAATTTAAATCTTTCAATGCGGAAAAGCAGAAGCTCGTTGGAATCAAAAGCAACCGATTTACTTAAAGTGAATGAGCCATGAAAAGATTATATACTGGTTAGGATTCTCTTAAAACTAGTTTGTAGAGGCTCCTACGGGGGGAAAGAAATATCATTCTTGCTCTTTTAAAAGTAGATTTTAAATCTTGATTACGCTATGTGAAATTACAGTTTTATTTTTTATTTTTTGAGATTCGTATCTTATCATCAACGTTTGCATCAGTCGGAAATCCAAAAAAGGCAATCAGCGCCATTATACCAATAACTTCATTCATGGAAATAATAATTTGAACACTGTGAAACTTTTTATTACCTTCAATCACTCGATTTCCAAATTTGGTATGACAATTATCGCTTGCATCACGAGCCATGAATGCTTTTTTTACGGAGTTGAACTGCCAAATTCAGATGCATGACGAACGCCAATTACCATTATTTCTTATTGCTCACATTAGTAATAATAAAGTTAATTGAAAATGAAAGAGAAAATTACTAATAATTAAAACAACGACTGTACAATGCACATGCTTTGCGCTCTCGGCATCTGATTGGTTGCTATTGGCTTCAATTAAGCCAAAACTAAAAACAAGATAAGTATCTCAGTAAGACTTTTTTTTTCTGTGATACTAGAACCCTTTCAAAATTTCTACACGGGCTTAAATTTAGCGTTAAGTCCAAAAAAGGACTTAAATTGTAACAAAAACTAGAATTTCTCTCTATGCTGCTTATTTAATACTATAATTAATTAAGATTGACTGTTTAAAGCAACAATTGAGACGTTTGTCACTTGCAAATACTGCCATTTGGCTGCACCTCATAACGATTACATTTCGAAAATCTCATTCTCCTAAGAAACCACAACCAATGACAAGTCTTCGGTTTGCCCACCAGAATGAGAGAATGGCTCCATCAATTCGGGAAGCTAATTGCAGAGGCTGCCTTACGGCGACCTCGCGTCTTGTTCCTCTGACTTTTACAGCCAGTCTTAAATCGAGACTCACAAATTACTTGAAAAATGCGTTAGTTGCCCCTCTGCTCGCTCCTCGTCTCTTCATCCTCCTCTGCATTTTCTCGCTTCCCCATCTCTTATTTCCTCTCTTTTTATATATTTTTTTACATCGACACCATCGCTCCAGCACGGGAAGAACGCAGTTAATCCTCGGTAAAGTGTTTTACTCAGGATCGACACGATACGATGTTCTACACGGATTCTTGGGATAACTTCACCTTCTGCCCTCGTTGGCTCTCCTGGATACGCGCCCTCTCTTTGTCCCACGACGGCCCTTAGTTCGCGAGATCAAAAAAGAATGGTCACGCGCTTAGAGACGTATTTTCGTCTCGTTGCACCTGAAGAAGTAAAGAACAAACCAAGTGTTTTGTTTAGCTTGCAGTACTGTACCATATCCGTTGCGGTGAATTAGCGAAATTTTTCGGCGACGATCCTCCTCCTCGTTCGAAAGAAAAAAGAAAACATCCGGAGAACTATAGAGCTAGCCTTTCGGACCCAGCCTTGCATGAAAATCGATTCTGCGAAGCGTATCTGCGATATAAAAACTTCCTAGGAGACCCTCAATCACACGATGGGGTACTAGCTACTTTCATTGGGGGTGGAGGCCGCAGTGCAGCAGCCTAATCATTCCGCTAATGTTCAGCGTCCCTATGTAATTTTCAGATTCACATCAGGTGAACCCTGGTACAATGCATCTCGTTAGCATTCGAAGGCATCATGCTACCCCGAACGCAGGTGGGAACCTCAGTGTTAAGTCGCTAAAATTTATAACCACAAACTTTCTCTCCTAAATGGTAATTTTTAAAAGTATTTGTAACAATGATAGTAATAACGTAAAAAAAATGAGTACAGCACGCGGTGACCAAGCGGTCACCCATCCAAGTACTAATCGCGCCCAACTTTGGCTAACTTCAGTTATCAGACGAGAACTTTTTTTTTGTGTAACAAAATTTATTTATCTGCATTAAAAATAGTACAAAAGATATTTACAAGGTATATAACAATTTGAGTCCATTTTTTTCATACTGTAGAGAGATCTATTTGCAGATCTATTAGTTGCTGATAAATTTATTAATAAAAGAGAATTACGAATCTACACTATAATTATGATAGAATAACTGTTCAATTCAGTAAAGATGTAGACAATTTCATCTGAGAGGCGTCGAATACAAAATTGCAGATCGATTACTCGAGATTCTTCACCTCGTTTTTAATTATCATTTTCATCAAGTCACTGACTAGGATCGCGTGTCAGCTTGTCGATCCGCTTGAAATATCTTTGCTGGAACTGATCGGTTCACTTTTGCATTTATTCATCCGGTTGGTGAGCGGAGTCTAATTACTCAATCGGAGATCGATGATAAAGTCGACTTTAATGCTGCTTTCATATCTAGAGATATTATCTACCTTGAATTCATATTATTTTCATCCCAATCAGTGGAAAAAAGATTCTGTAGAGATTTTATTAGCGTGAAATGATGTGTCATCACGACATGCTCTCCCATTAATTAATATTTAAATCTATAATATGATAATGACTTTACATTACAAAAATAAGTTTATTTTCACCTTCTAATTGAACTACTTATCAAAACGAGTATATATTCGACTATTCGTCCCTTCTCCTTTATATTCTTGATCTGTTTGCTTCGGGCATTTCTCTTTGAGCCTATAAACCACATATTTATTCGATACGATGCGGCAACATTGATTAGTCGGTTCAACGTCAAGAGGAGTCGAAATTCTCTGTGTTTGCTGAAGGTGATTAGACCTTCTCGTCAAACTGACACTGGGACCAAAATGTTTGTGCTCCCTCAGCTTGAATCAGAGAGGATGACAGTGATGAATGAGAGTTTGGTATTTAATAGACTGATCGATGTTGTTGCTTTGAGAACATAAAAGGAAAGAACCCAAAACGATTGAAACAGCTGTGCGATGATTCTCAACAGGAGTTTCATCAGCCTGCCATATTTTCGAGCTTTTGACTTGAGATGTTTACAAATGTTTCCAACCAATTTCACATTTTAATTTAAAGTTTTACTTGCTAAAATTGTAGCGTTTACAGTTGAACATTTATAAATAAAAGTATTTTAAGCATTTTCAAGCCTTTCGTAATTAACTGGTAGATTAAAAAAATAATATTAACTTGCCTACGCATCAATTGTCAGTCAGTTATCTCCCTACACTCATTGCAAAATTTAATTACTCCCCGCTGATATAATAGATGTATATATTCTATTCACAAGATTAATGTTCCATTTCCCTCCTTAAACGAGAAGAAGACAAGTGGGAAGTGGTTGGAGCTTTATGAAATGTCAATTGAAAAGTAATGCATTGATTCGTTGGATAAGGAAACCTAGTTTGAGTCTCTAAGTTTGAGAAGAGCGTTGTTTTACGAGCAATAAAAGCAACGAATTATAAATCGTCTTCTGAGACAATAGGCCCACGCAACTCGCCTATTCGACTTTTCCAAGCTGGAACGCGTTATGAATTATCTCGACGAGAGCTTGTCATCCATAAGTGCAAAATGATTTCTTGGTGCTTATTTATGAACAACCCACGAGAAGTCGGCGGGCAATCGCAATTACAGAATAGTTTAAAGTGAGAGGTGTGTGTTCAGACTGGCATTGGCCACAGAGAAGGTACATTACGTGAAGGTCCAGAAAATCGTAAAGGAGTAAGTGCGGTAGTTCAGGAATCTTGTTTTATTCAACAGCTTCAGTTATAGAGCCCATGGTTCCCAGCAGACTCTGCTGAGCAGTGGAGTCAACAATTGCTTAACAAATCTTCGACAAAGGCATTTCCTGGAATAAACAAGAGCCGTGCCGTAATTCCCTGCGATTTTCTTGATCGTGGTTACATCCTCTATTTGCAGGTCTCTGACACGAAGACTGTGCCTTCTTGTCGAAATAATAAAATCATCAAACCCTAGACAGCTATTTTCTCGTCGTCGCACTAAATCGTTGCAATTGTCTCTGCTTCTGCCTAGAATTTCTCGCCAAGTACCCATGAATTGCTCAGATAACATTTCCTTGAACCGTTACGGTGTTGATGGAAGTCTTTCAGATTTTCCCACGTTGTAGCAATTGTGCTCTTCATGAATTAAGGAATGTATTGGATAGAAAAATTTGTAGGAGACATTTTCAAACATTTGTTTCACGTACTCAGTCATAAATAGATACAAAATCTTGTGACACCAAAGGCCGACTTCACGTTCATTAGCCGGAGCAAGGCAGCGAGTCGACTCATTAAATTCTCTTATCGCCTTGCACGATCGTAAGCATTTCGAGCGCATCGGCCTCACGTGCTCGCGATTCTCATTCAGCTACGAGACCGACGAGGCCAGAACTCTATGTACAAAAAATGCAATTGCCAAACCCTCGTCACGCAATCTTCTTTAAGTCTTCTTCTTGTCGAAGCACGCGATCGCATGATTCTTCGTCTGCTCTCTCTCTCTCTCTCTCTCTCTCGCTCTTGAAATTTTCTTCGTAATGACTGCTCCAATTGTTATCATCGACAAACATTCCTCATGTTTTATGAATCATCTCAGATTCTTTTTCTTAAGATCCCTTAGACGGTCGTAGTTGTATGTATGTATTGTATGTATGTATGTTTATTGCCTCTAAGAATTAATACATAGTTCCATGGCAAGGGGAGATCACTGTTAAAAAAGTCAGTGAAATTAAAATTAATTAATAATAAGTAATACAAATTTATAATGTCGTATGTACAAAGGGTTGTTATGTCATACTGGACGAGTTCAGAGAATGAAATATTCGAATAAAGAAAAAACTCTGATTTTTAAACATATGCTTGTAAAGTTATAAATCGAGTGATCTTCCTTTTCTCTGAGATAACATAACTGAAAAATCTGTTGTGGATCTATTGCTGTTGTTCCAGCTTTTTGGTGGTCAACTTAATGATGAATCTGGAAGAGGTTCTAGCAATTGTTACATCGCATTAAGTTAATGGTGCCACATACATTATTGTGTAATTTTATCTTTCTCTAACTTTCTTCCATAGATCAAGGGCTTGCAGTTCGCCCGTGGATACGGCTATCGGGTATGGACTCTACTTGGTTTTGTTAGAAGCGTTGCCCGTGGGTGCAATTATCGGGAAAGAGGGACGAGGCGATGATGCGGGCTCACCACGTGCAATTACTCCTCGTAAATCACGAGAGTGAGAAAGAGAGCGACAGAGATAAAGATACCAGAAGAGAGAATAAGAACGATTGTACAAACGAGTGAGGGAGATTTAGTGACGACGAGAGAAAGAGACCTATGGCTATGGAGAGCAGTCGCTTGTGGATTGCGGTGTTTCCCTGGTGTGGCCAACTCATGTGATATACGACCACGGATTGACGAGGTGTCGAGCCGCGAGATGGCAGCGGCGTAACCACCAATTACCCCTCGTAATTTTACTTGCCTGTCTGTTCGTCTGCCTGACAAGCTACCCCCGTTTAAGTCTAAAGGGTCTACATTTTTTGCATGACTGACGTGACGACCGAAGCTGAAGTTCACGGCAAAGATCTAAGGCCAAGGAAGGTCGAGCTTGCAGGTCTCGGCTAAAGGTCACGGATTGTTGATCGTTTAAGATGTGCAGGATTTCCTGGAAGAGTAGGTATACTGTCTCAGAGAAATGTGTAACAGGAATCTAAATTTCACGTAACTTTAGTTCTCAATTCTTCATCTCGGAAACCATGGAAATTTTCGAACTTCCAGAGCTTAGACCTTCAAGAACGTAATTGTAACGGAGAATGATCATGATTCCATAAAAATGTCGTCTGCACAGGAATTCAAGTGCTACAGCGACTTATCTAAATGAGATCCACAGCCCCACCGAAACTTCGGTAACTCGAAGCTCGTCTATAGGGTGACGATCATGGCAGAAATGGCATCGATGAAGATACCGACGTGTACATTCGAAGCGCTGAAAGCGACGCTGCTCAGCGGGTGGTACTTCTTAGTGCTTCCATTCTGCTCGCCATTGCACTGGTGAAGATGAAAAAAGAGGGTGAGAGAGTATCCACGAAGAAGAAAGAGAGGAATCATCCGCGTGGGCGGCCCGATCGGGTCCGGCTGCTCGCCCTGGGTGGCGGGCTACTATCCCTACAGTATCTCATGGTTGCAGCACAGTGAATACTCGCGAATGCATGAACCGGTCAGGTATTATGATAATGCCCGGCTATCTATGCATCGTATCGACTTGTCGAGTTATTGTTGCGCCTTACCCGACGTCGCGACCTTCCGTTCCCGGCACCGCAGCGGCCGTCGCCAACTATACTCCACGACATGGTCACCACAACCACCAGGATAGCAAAGGAACTGAAGGTCGGTCTACAATGCTCTCTCTGCTTCGAACTTCGATCACTTCTTACGTCTCATTGTAGAGAAACGTAAAAATGTCCCAAGGGGCATTGTTCCATGTTTTGGTTTTGGTTTTGGTGTTTCATACTTCACGGAACCAATGCAATGACTCCTAACTATAAGCGTCTGGATTACTATGATGTCTACTCAGCAGCCACTCTTGTACGCAGTTCAAAATTAAAAGGTGTGCATGTAAAATTGTACTTATTTCTAATGAAAAAAACTCCACATTGTACAAATTGGAACTAAAAATAATTATAGAAAGAATAATTTTAGACTAAAACTTAAAATTATATGTCGAGAGCATACATGGTTGGATAACATTACGTGAAATTATTAAAAATTCAGCAATTTTATAGTTTTCAAGGGATTTTTAACGATTTGAAAATATTTCAAGTCTTTTCACGGGAATTTAGAAGATTTTAAGGTATTTCAAAAGAAATCAAAAGAGTTTAAGGATTTTTAGGATATTTCAAGTGATTTAAAGGAGTTTGAAGAGATTTCAAAGGATTTGAAAAGATTTTTCGAATTTTTAAGAGATTCTAAACTATACTTATTCTATACTTATTCCGTATCCGACACGAAATTCGCTTCGCTCTTAGGATTCGTTCTAGAGAGACCTTAAGCGAGTACTCGCAGAGACTACACCTTCGCAGCCACCTCTTTCCCTTACAAGAAGAAGACCCTCTATCTGATCCTGTAAAGTTCTACGCCTCTGTGGCCAGAAAGGTACGCGGCTGCCTCTTTATCTCCCCGCATTATGCAGTGCGTGTCCAGCATATCACCTAGCGAGACAAGCACCCAAGCTCATTTAGCAAAGGACCTACTATCTTTCAGACCTTCCAGACCTGCCAGACCGCGCGATCTCCCAGCCCGAAGCCTCTTTTAACCTCAGGTCCTGAGCTAAAGGAATGCCCGCTGACTTTGTATCTACAGGAATACCGCTCGTTTCTTATCGACGGCGCCAGCACGAGTCTTTCGTTTTCCTATAAGACTTGCTTATATTTCTCATCGACTAATATCAGCGGGATTATTCCAGGATTTATTTATAACTATACCCTTAGGCCGACTATCGATAGCAAAGAGGGGAAGCAGATAAAAGCAACTTTCTGAAATGCTCACTAGGGTAGTGCATAAATAATTGCAAAAACATTTAATTCAAAAAATTGAAGGTGCTCTTCAAAATATATTTATTTATTTTGAAGGAAAAATTATGTAGTATAAAGGAGCTAGGGTATTAAGTACCGATTTTTGCCCCTCGAGCGGCAAATAAAACAGGCATGATTTTGAATAGATTTCGACCGAAAATCTATGCTATTCAGTATTTCTTGTCCTGCAAAATTCAATGATTACAGTTTTAGTTGCAATAATTCTTGACTAAATGAAAAAAAGAGCATTAAGTTTTCAAGTCGGCTTTTTAAATTGAATTTCAAAGTTTCAATTCCTTACAATCGTTTTCACTAATTTTCAGACATAAGAAGATAACATATTCTCATAGTTTTTGATTTTCTGAATCCAATATATGGTACCTCTTATAATCAAATCAAAGTCCAGAAAAATACATTACCGTCGGAAATTGTCGGCATGTCTGTTTTTTAGCAGTTACTTAAAGTTCTCTAATTTTTATAATATTTAATTGAAATTTTTTTTTCCAAAATAGTACTAAAGCTAATAAAATTATCGACGTATGGAGCACAATCTTCATTTGAAAATTTACGAGATTTTCCGTACAAGTTTGAGCCTATGGCAGAAGCTAGGAAAATAATTTCAAAAATATCTGAATAGCGTACACAAAAACTATGAAAATTTAGCTTTAAAATGAGTGCAAGGGCTTTTAAAAATAATAAATATTTTCGGAGTTATTAACATTTTTGAAAACATCGAAATTTTAGTAAATAAGATAAATTTATATGTACTACATAATTTTTTTCTTCAAAAGGAACAAATATTATCGAGAGCAACTTTGGTTTTTGAAATTTTAATTTTTTGGGACCACCCTAATATATGTATTACGTATAATGTATAATGATATGTATTGTTTAAAAATAATTATTTTAAAGACAGATAATGTGAATAATAGACAATCTAATTTAAAGCCTGTTTACGTAAGACCCAAACAAGACTTCCTTCGGATAATCAATTACTCGAGCGGTTCGAATACTCTTTTGTATGGGATATCGTTGAATATGGCATTGCGCAGTAATGTATTAAAATGGAGCCTGTTTTAAACAGAAGTAGAACCATTCAGAATATCAGACTTAAGTTTCATAATCATTTATTCAGGATCCTTTGCAGTACCACAAAAGATCTGTTTTTAGTGTTGCAATTGAGCGAAATAAAGCAAGAAACAAGTAGACTTACCAGTAGCAGACGAAAAAACGAAATTCTTAATCCAAAAAATTAAATAAAAAATAAGCAGAGTAGGGTCTGACCGTAAACCATATGTGGAAATTTTTATACCTGTTTTAAACCCTCACCTCCCTTCCTCCTTGTGGACATTGTGGACAATGACTTAAAGTCATTTGTAATTTCTTAAAATTCCTGGCAACGCCTGATTTTCTGCTATTAAATTATATATTGATATCAGGAGTGTACTTGAGTGCGTTTCACAGCCCTGGAATTGTGGTAAAAGCTAGCGTGTGCTCTTCTCATTTCCAATTTAAAAGTAATGAGACCGCGACGCGAATAGACAGTGCTGTCTCGAGCAGATACCCATCGACTTCGACGCGTCTGCTGCTTCTCGGTATGAGGTGGAATGAATTGAAAAAAATTCAATTTAGAACCGGCCAGCGACGAGTCTTTTCTGAAAGACACAGGGTGCGCGACGGAGCGATGATCGTCGAAGAAATAGGGTTGTGTGAGAGATTTGTTGCCTGTAAATTAAGCTCCAAAGGGCGTGTAGTGCTGTCGGCACCCAAGTGACATTTTTCATGTCGCTTGACGGGCGTCGAGGAATTCGTCGCATTACGTTGGGTGTTTGGCACACACGCCAAGACATTTACGACATTGTCTCCGAGAAGACATTCGTTCCTTCAATAAATGCGACAACATTAATGGCACCTATGATGCAACGATGAAAACATATCCTTATTGCTCACATTTTATTAGATAATTTAGGTATAAAACTGGTCCTTTTACTTCCAATCACGGATAATTAAGCAATAGCTTAAAAACAAAGACAGCATGTCTGTGTCTATAGTTCTTTTCTCAAACTCCAGCCTCACCCTTTCAAGCTTACGCTAGTCGTAAACATAAAGTTTGTTGGATTTATGAGTGATTTAAAATTTAATTCATTGCACAGAAGGGATCTAAATATTAAGGTAGCACTTGGTTCAATCGGTGTAATATTTCTTCATCGATAGTCGATACAGAACCGAGAGGTTTCGCCAGGTCAAGCAACGATTCATTATTGAAACAAGCGGAGTCACGCTGCGGTGTTCGCATTGGAAGCAAATGGATTGGAAAGCCACTTCTTGCTCTGTCTGTTAGTGGAACCATTTTATACCTATATACGTAAACATAAAATGGGGTTGCTGTCACCGACAGTGCTATATACAATGAGAAGTGTATTACTCTCCCTTTCAAGCCATTTTCAAGGAAAAGACACGAAATCTCTTATTTCCGACTATACCAAACAGGCTGTCAATAATGTTCAATTTATGGACAATTCTTCCTTCTGAATAAATTCAGCTCCATAAATATATTACATAATTCTCTTGCTCTGCTTTTAATATTTCATGTGATTCAGAATTCTGGTAAGTGTGTTATCGAAAATATTTTTAGTTCCCCTTTTACCAATTTCCGCAGTAAGGCCTTTTTTGAATAAAGTTAGCATTGATCTAAAGCAGGAAATATATTTTACGCCCTCTGATTTCACATTTCGGTCGCCTTGATTCTAAAAACTGCTCGGTATCGGAGGGACGTCAACGCTCGCTAGAATGAGTTGATTTACTTTTGCAGCCTGAGGCAAAGGGAAATGATGGAGTGTGGTGGGGAAGCTGTGAAGTTTGCAACGAGCCTCCTCTGTGAATTACATCTTTGATTTGTCGAGTGTGATTAAACGCTACGTAAATTGGCCCGCGGCACGTTGAATCGGTTCCACCCACTTTGTGATCAAAATTATTTCCACTGTTGATGCATCACAGTTGGCCGATCACTTTGCAGTCACTGATAAACAACGATGCCTCTATTTCAGTTAAAATTCCATTTCAGAAAAAATTTATTTCACTTTCTATCGCAACATTGTGTTGCCAATAAAAAATATTGAAAAAATAACAATATTTTTAAATTTGGCAAATGAGTTCAATTTGAAATGTTTTAAGATCGCGATATATATTGAAAATAATAACGACAAACTTTTAAATGACTTTAAAATCGCTCATAATTCCTGAAAATCTCTTAACATTTCATGAAAATTCTTCAAATTCACCTTCGAAATCTCTTGAAATTCATTGAAATCTCTTAAATTTCCTAAAAATCTCTTGAAATTCCTTAAAATTTCACGAAAAATTTAAAGTTCTTAAAAAATCTCATAAATATTCAGGAAATCGTTTAAAAGTCATAATAATTTACAATTCCTTAAAATTCTACGACAAACTTTAAACTGACTTAAAATCTCTCAAACTTCTACAAAATCTTTTAAAAATCATAATCATCTTTTGAAATCCTTTAGGATTGTACTACAAATTTTAAATCGGCTTAAAATTTCGCGACAATCTTTTAAAATCCCTTAAAATCATTGAAAATCTCTGGAAATCTTTAGAAACCATTAATATCTGCTAGGAAAAACTTCAAATTAACCTTTGTAATTAGTTCCAATGTCATTTTCCCTAAGTAAAAGGCCAAAACTAAAATATTGGATCTTAGTTTCTTCCATCTTCCAGCATATTTTAGTGCACCAATATGGCTTATTATTTTTCTTTAAATTGAGAGTTTGGTCAGGTGTTGCCCTAAAATATGTATAAACTCGGTCCCCATTTCCTCTTTTCACACCTTGAGGAGTTGCTTTGACTTGTGAACACCACCAGATTTAATTTTTGTTTGAAGTGACTTTCGGGAGCAACTCGTTCACTATCTATTTCTTAATCAGCCAGGTGAACCCTATCACCCCTCGAACGAAACGATCAACGCCCATTGTCGACCCGTCAGCAGCCTCGACACCAACTTTTTCTAAGGCTTAATAATGGTTTCGAGCCTGGGATCTGGATGCAAATTCCTTGTCCCGTGATGTCGGCAATTTATCTTGACAAGTAAAAAAAGATTTAGGCAAGAAAGGGGGAAGGCTAAAATCTAGGAGTCCTAGTCGGGTTTAGACGTTTGGTCTCGTGGAGAAGGGAGCAAACGAGAAATGCGATTAACTGACCACCGCAGGGTGAATTGCGGTGATCTACTCAAGGGGTGGTTGCATCACGTCAAGGGTTCGACATGGCCCGAGAGGGTCTTGAAACGAGCGCCCTGAGAGCAGAACCCTGCTTTCGATATGAAACTAGTCGGTCCAACGTCGCTGAGTAAACGAGTTAAATCCCGTAACGTGGTTAGGTTGATTGGTTGTACGATTAGGAAGCAATTACACCAGGAATGAGATTATGTGGCCAAAGACCTCACCGCTTTGCACCCCAATTCACCCTGGAGCATTTCCGAGGACAAATATTTTTTCGCCCCTCGCAACGATTTTAACGAATCAATACCTGATCACTTTATTCCGGTAATCTGGAGGATTTATTGCATTAGGAGTTTTATCCCCAAAACCGGTAGAGCTTACATTTTATACAATTTAATTAATGTTCTGGAAATCGATTATGTATATCTTAACCTTCACTTTCATATTCATCTTCATATACACTTCACCTGCATAGATTTCCTTCAAAGAAGTTTTCCTTAAAGTTATGTTATTTCTCTTGAAAGCCCCTAAACTCTTTCAAATTCTTTTAAAGTCCTCTAAATTTAGGTGAAATTCATTGAAATCTTTTAAATCATGAAATCTGGTGTACACTCAAAATTCGGGTGATCAACCCCTCGGGTGTAACTATTGAAAGATTCCATAACAATCTTGATCAGAAATATCCTGCATGCGCCTCTTGGGTAGAGGCATATAAGAGTGCGTTCTTCCAGTGCACGCACCCGTCCTCTTTCCTTTTTTCTTCACTCGTCACGCCAACAAAGGGCACATGCGAATCATCCCCCAATTCGGTTCGAGCCCGATGATTTCTCTTCTTTTCACTGGTGCTAATCGATTATTACGGCTGATACTTCCTTGAACGAGTCTCTTTTGCCAAGCCGCATTGTGATCTGTGGAGCCAAAGGCTGAAATAAATTGTGTTGTACAAATACCCATAAATTACGCAGACATGGGGTGAGAAAGGAATCCCTCTTATATATACACAGGGAGAACTATAAGTAAACCGCCAATACTTTGCGGGATTTCGTCTGAGGAATGAGATCGTTTTTTCATCTGCGCTATTTTATACCGCAGACTGATAGATTTGATTGAGCGTCTACGCCAAAGACCCACTGAAACACCTCTTGGACGAATGATCTTCTCACGCAAAGTTTCACGTCGACTATTTGCCTTCAAGGACATGTTCTTTCTAAATTTCACTTTAATAATCTTGTAATATATAGAATAAGCTTGAGGGGTTGTCAACTCATGAAATTAGGTGTGCACTTGCACTGAAATCTCCTGAATTCTCCTGAAGTCACTTGAAATCTCTTGAAATCATTGAATTCTCCTGAAATTTCTGAAGTCACTTGAATTCAACTCAAGGTACTTGAATAATTCAAGTACCACCAAGACTGAGAATTATTCTCAGTCTCCTGAAGTCAGTGAATTCACATAAACTCATATGAATTTACTTGAATTCTCCTGAAGTCAGTGAATTCACATGAAGTCATATGAATTCACTTGAATTCTCCTGCAGTCACTTGAATTCTTTTGAATTTGAAATATCTAAAGTCATTTGAATTCATATGAAGTCACGTGAAATCACATAAATTTAGTTGAAGTCACCAGAATTCACTGGAATTTTCTTGAAATCTCCTGAAGTCAGTGAAATCTTCTGAAGTCACTGAAATATTTAAGGGCAAATTTTACAAGCTTGAGGAAATACTCGCATCTTTAATGCAACGAAATAGATATTGCTACATCGATACTTTCTTGAAGAATCTGATGGTAGGTACTGAAGAGGATAGTTGGTGATCAGCTCGATTTAGGTTTTATTTTGTAGTAAACGAAAGTTTGTTTTGAAAACACCCGATATGGTAGCGATTGGGTTCAGATACGGAGAATGGCGGAGAATTGCCTACCCGTTGAAATCGATTATATACATGGGCACAGGCGGGATTCAGGAGGCCTCAAACAAACGAGTAGAGCACACCCCTGGTGTGCATCACCTTTCATGTTTACACGTTCTACGGAGCCCCATAAATAAGCTCGTCGGACACGGTCGCCCGACGGGAAAACTTGACTAATTGCGAGAAGCCTGCGTTGTTCGTATACATGTATGAAAACGAGCAGGATGTGTGGAGGTAGAATCGCATGTATCTAATGCCTCCCCATAACAGCAAAGAGCTTCCTTTCCGCCGGAGAAGATATCTCTCGAAACGAGCCTTAATGTACAGTTTGAGCACGTTCTGCGGTTTTTCCTCGGCCGTTCATCATTTCAAGACTAATCTCTTCCACTTGGGCTGTGCCGACGCATCGTTTGTCTTGGTTCTTGAACCCAGTTCCGCTTTGTGTCAGGACTTCCTCTCGGACAAACAACCGTCTGGCATGTGCAATTTTACTTCAAGGCAGGGTGAATATTAGATAATTACATACAATAAAGTACGATTTCTGTCTTTCTGTCTTTCCACATTGAAAAACCTAGGTTCAGCTCGGTTATTGAACACTATATATTCTCGTCAGAATAAGCTGAAAGTTTTTTGAATGATGTAATGTTTCCCGCGTGTTGTATTGCGCGGATAATATTGCTAGTATAAAATAACGGATATTTGAGGTAGGTAATGAGCGACAGGCAATGAAAAACCTACTTTAGAAAAACCAGATAAAATTTCTTATCATTCGTTATGTGTTATAGATACGCTTTGATAAAATTATCCGACATTTTCCAAATATGAAGTAAGGTATTTTTAGTTTTATCTTAATTTATAGTCGACATAATGTTAAGGATTTTTTAAAATCAAGTGACGTAAAATCTCGGGCGTAAAGCTGTTACAGTTCCGCGGACAAGTTACTTTGCGTATATATAGGTTTCGTAAGACCGTAAATAAATTTTATCTTGAAGATCTTAGGTTTCTCTCGCTTCAATTCATATGGAAACGAGGAATACTTAATTCGCTTCTTAACCCTAAAATAAAATTTATTCCATACGACTCGATAAATCTTTTACGGTCGCGGCAATACGAGAGCAGTTTCGCGTGCAAGACTAATCACCAGTTGGAGTGTGTTGCGAATAAGAAATCGTTAATCTTGAATTATTTCTTGTATTGCCACGTGACGTAAGAGAAGTAAGCGCCGCGTATATCACACTTTTTTTTGCACCCCGTATCAAACTCACGAAGGCATTGAATTACGATACTTCAGATTCAGAATTATGGCGTGGCGAATTTTCTGATTGCCTTGTAATATAGTTACTGGAAATTCGAGTGTGCTCGTTTGTGAAACATGTCGTTGCGTGAGATGTGGGCAGGTGCAAGGAGAAAAAGAAATGTTAATAATTTAATTTGCCTCCTTCAATCTCAGCTTTAAAATCCACCTGGCGTGACCGCAATATGAAATGTTCCATTGCCTTACTAATTAATTGAAGACCACACAACGTGCTTTCTCATCTGGCAAAGATGCCGATTATTTCATCATTTCATGTCATTTACTTCACGATCAATAAATCAGATCCAATCAATATCTCCACAATAGCAAAATATCGAACACGATTTCAAAAATAATATGCAACTAAAAGTTTTGCCACCTCATTAAAAATATTTCACATTGAATTGATTGCGTTACATTCATTAAATTTGAGTTGTATTGCCTTACAGATTTTAATTAAAAATCTACGGCCACACGGTTTATCCCAAGAGTAATTGCGATTAGTTTGGAACAAAAAAAAATCATCATCGCTTCGAGCTGGATCATGGAAGGTTCATTAGAGGAGAATAACTTTGGAAATATACGAACCAAACATGGAAGTCACGATTCGACCAGGAATCATTTCGTTGATTAGCCATGCACAACAAACCGACCACAAAGCGGTGAAGCTTTTCACGCGTTGGTCGCGTTTAATTTTCGATCTCGACGGGTAAACAATGAACGACCTGACAGAAGGTAGGGGACTGGAGAAAAAATGATTCGGTACGATGACTTTTCATTTTGCAGTTCCTCCTATAAAAGGCAAGGCTCGGCTCTCAAGTCTCGACCCCTAGGAAGTCACGGTGGCCAATCGAGCGCCACTACCACGCCGCCGAAGTAATCAAGGAAAATTTCCTTTGTACTTTACAAATCACGCCAACCTTGACTGCATGAATCCCGACTGCCATATTTCGTATAGGAACTAAATTGATGTTATAAAGTACTAACAGAAATTTACCCGCGGCTTTTGCCCGGAATTTAAAAACATTTCATGTGATTTTCAGAAATTTTAATGGATTTTAAAAGTATATACTTTGAGGATTTCATTTGATTTAGAGAAATTTCAAAGGATGCTTCAGATTTCGAGATTGCGAGTATCTATTTTCGATATAATTTATAATTACCACTTCTTTTTTATAATAGGATTTTTTTCTAGAAAATTTACTATTCAAGTAATCAAATATTGCAAATAATTGCCAGTTTTCCAGATAAAGACCACACTAAAATTTGGGCAAACTGGCTAGGGCCCCACCAGAACCCCATCAAAATTTCTGCACAGGTATGTCCCTCTGCAGTGAGTTTTTTCTATCAAATATGGTCTACTTCATCAAATAATGCCTGTTACAATCTTACATCATCAATATCAAAAGGCATTAGGGTCAATGATATAATCAATGACACCATTTGTAACACAATCATGAATAGGCACTCTCGCACTCTCGGTTACAAATATGTCAAAGTAGTTAGTTTTACAGGATTAGACGGTTGGATTATTTAATGCGAATTGACATTTCCCCGAGGTTTCGAGCTGTAGAATCGGCGAATGGAGCAGGATAACAGAACATATATGTGGTGTATATGTATATATGCCCGACCACGACGTGGATGCCATGCCGTGGCATTATTTCCTACCTGACTCAGCGCTTCGTCTTGCTCGATTATCGCGCACTGCTTGCACGCACATTTTCTCATTAATCTTTTTCTGGCGTAATTAATGTCTGGCGGTCTGTACGACTGACAGCCGCCATAGCCAACCAGTAGGAGGCCGTGAAAGCGAGGATGACTCGCTAAGCTTCTCGCGGCCGCCCTGTTTGCCCTATTCTCCCGGGCGGTCTTCTTTGCCAAAGCGAAACGTCTCCCGTTTTGTTACCATTGAGGAAACATCTCACGCTTTTCGAGTGTTTAGCGACATTTCTTCATCATCACAAAGAACAAATTAAACTAGGTAATGCTACTTAGTCTTACTTTTCATCTTCAATAGTGCCAGAGATAAAACACGACCGATTATATATTTTTCATGTCACGTAATTTTTTCCTTTGTTCAAGATTCAAGGAGGGAATATTTTAGTCAACATTCATTAAACATCCTCAAGGCTTCCCACTTTTTTCTAATGAAATTCTACTGTTTGCAATTGCTGCAAAGTAATTAGTGTATGATAGGTATTTTTTTCACACTATAAATCTTAGGCTATATTTTCAATCTTCGGCGGTATGTAAGTTATGTTTTTCTGATAATGATTGTAAAATAGAAGATTGAAGAGCATTTCTTTTTATTTTTTCTGAGAACATCTGAAAAACCATGCCAAACAGACTACCGGTCAAAACAGTGCTTCCATCCTAAAAGGCCGTATGCATGCATGCATGCATTATATATTTCTTAGGAAGTATCTCATCGAGCAGTACCTTGCTTATGGAGAATGCTTCTTTCTATCCAGTCATCCAACTGCTGCCATTATCTATTATGAGACCCTGACTACTTATGCCAAGAGATAGTGAGTGGAAGATACACCTCGTCATCGAAAAACTAATTAATCACGCATATTATACAGAGCATAGCTGACGTTCGCAGGCCGACCAACAACGGCATAAACAGCCCATTGTATCCCGTCAGCCGTTATGATGAAACGATTAATCATTTTTTTTTGTACGGTCAAGTTATTGCTACAAAATCAAGCATCGACCCAACTGACAGACAAAGGAGAGCCAGTACCGCCGTGACTTTTCGAGGTAACATCCTGCACTCTTCTCACTCGTGGCCGTCTCGATGATAATAATTGCTTTACATTGTTCCGCGTCTTTCGCCCATTGCCGCCATCAGCAAGGCCATACTTCAAAGTCGTAAAAAAGTTGATCAGATTCAAGAATTCGGTTGTCGTTCACCACACCCTCCTACTATTCAGAGACCACTGTATATATGGATCATTGTCACATAACTTATATTTTCGAATTGAAATCATTTTAATCAGCGCACGGAGAGAAAAGATATGGTTGGGCCAACCATGAAAATGGAAAAATATAGGGCAACCATATCTATAGTTGCTGCAGCCATAGTTATGGTTGCTGCAGCCAAAGTTTGGTCAGCGCAACCATTCAATTGCTTTAGCCATTTTAACTTTAAATTACAAATTACTGTGGTGTAAAATTCACTCACTTTTGAAAATGTATCCAAAAGAACCACTTTTCTTGACAGATTGGCATGAAAAAAAAAAACAAGTTTCAAAGAAGCAACTTTCCACTTGACAGTTATAATTTAATAAAAAAACTTTTGAAGCAATAATGTCTTTGTAATGGAAATAATAATGAAGATGTTGAATGAATAAACTCAAGTTGTAAAGATTTTATGTAATTTGAAATGATACAAGAACATTTCTGTAAATATCTTTTTTAGGTTAATTGGTGTGTTTGTAAACATAAACGGTGTCCATGGACACCATATTATGTATTTCGTTGTTAACTATTTCCAACGTTTCCAGAGGAACCACTTTCAGTAGTACTCTGCTTCTCATTAACACCTGATTTTGACAGTTTCTAAAGGAACCACTTTTTCAGTATAGCTGCAACATCATAGAACCCCTAGTTTTTTCTGTGTTCTTGGTCATCTTGTAGTTTATACTTATATGAATACAGAGAGCGATCAAAGAGTGAAATTTTCATCGGTCTCATGATATATCTCGACGCGAAAAAAAGATAATGTAAATAATGCGGAGGTATTGCAAGAGAATCCGCGTGAAAAGCAGAATTTATGACAGTGCATGACATGACTCTTTATAATACGACGATGAAAAGAGGGCTTTGATAATGTCGGGCCACGATGCGTAATCTCAGTCGGTCGTTATAAAACCATAAACCGTTAAACGACTTTCTTAGTCGCTCTTTAGGATCCAAGCTGAAGGCAAAAAGGCGTTTTTACAGGCGAATTCATTGGTATTTGGTTCAGTGATATCGCAGTTTGCTGAAAAGTTACAACCACTCGAATACGTGGCATTACCTCGACTCGATATCTGTTATTGCCTGCCAAAATGGGCATCCATGAGTGGCATTAAATGTATACTCACAGCATCCCGAAACCCCAAGTTGTCACTTACATAAAAAGTTGTCATTTACATAAAAATACTCTTCTTTTTCTCTTCTGATGTACAAGAAATTTTCTGTTCAAATTTCCTCTCATCAGCATATCTTAAGATAACAATATTTCTTATATCAATCCTATTTAAAAAAAGTAATGTTATCATATGTATATCTCGAAACTATTGAACATCAGATTGTTGTCGAAAATCTGATTGGTTTTTTGGAAATTGCGCGAATTGTGTGAATGTGCCGAATTTGAAAATCTGCAGACTATTTTCGTTGTCAAAACGACTACTGTCAAAAAGGTTGTACATATTAAGACAGAGAATACGAATTTTACGAAATTTATTGAAATGTTTAAAATATTAAAGGATTTCACGGTATTTCAATGAATTTTATGAAATTTATTGTGATTTTCAGAATTTTTAAGGGATTTTACCAGTTATATTAAGGAAAATCAAGGAATATAAAGTGATTTTACGAAATTTGAAGGAATTTTACTAGATTTTGTAGGATGTTAAAGGGATTTCAAGTAAGTTTATGAAACTTATTGATATTCTTGAAATTAGACAAGGAATTACAAGTTTTTATATTTCAAAAATTCTGAATTGTCTTTTTAGCAAAAGGAGTACAAAATCGAGAAATTGATCGCGCGCAGAGTGCGCGGATCATAGTTGCCAGTGTATATAAAGAACTGCTCCACGTAGTTTAAAACAGGTATCCGAATGAGTAATCCGCGCTTCTTTGCAGGCATGAAATTGAAAATTCCACGATGATCTGATCGTAAGTACCTAGTAAGTATGATGCTCAACGCGTAAGTACTGAAGGGTTAGACCAACTTGCCTTCAACATATAACGCTCGATATAACGTATATCCTGTAAGATGAGGTAGGTCGTTAAGCTGTCTTTAAGGTCGCAACGTAATACGGTAATTACGGAAATGTCGGCCTCATCTTCACAAACTGGCGGTTAAAAATGGTCGAGTGACGATGGGCTTGAAGATCGATGAGCTGACGTGTAAAGTCTGAACAAGGAGTAAAAAGGCAAAAAAAGTAAAGGAAGGATAAAGAGTTTCTGAGAATATCTATAGCTTGTTCGTTGCATCGGGAATCATCGGAAGGATGATCGATGATTTATTATGACCCCTTGCTAATTCTATAATCTGGACGTAATGAAGGTCATTATTGTAATGCTTGTCTTCGGCCGAGATGATCGGCGTTGGTCTGAATCCTGTGATCACTCCCGGCAACCCTGAAGCACGGCCGACGCCGCATGATTGCACGTTTATGTGATTCCTGTTATTTTCAATCATTACTCCTCGCTCCTCGAGCCCCGCATCAGGGATCTCTTGCACCACCCAATCAAGAGGTAATGCTCGTAATCAACGGGAAAATAACTGGTTTAGGCATTGTCTTTGCATTTGCTTTGTTTCGACTAAGCATGCCTGCTTGCTTCATAACAGACTTCTTCGGCAGATAAATAGCTGTATGGAAAAAAAGGGCTGCAGTCATTATTTACTCGAATATTGCCCAGCACTTGCCAATCAAATTTGCCCTCTCGATTCTTGCCCTTTTCTGCGTTTCCTGTGTATTTACTGCAGATGCCTTTCAAAAATTTCTCTAGAAAACATCCTGGTATCATTCGGGTATAAGAAAGGAGGATGAGTATATGTTCCTGTAGCTTTTATGTTATGGAATGGAATTTGTATTCGAACCAGTTTCATTCCGATCTAGTCCGAAGGGGATTTCAAATTCTTTTTAATCCCTTTTTAATCCGTACGTCTACTCCAAATTCAATCCGAAGTCAATCCGAAGACACTTTTCAACCCGTGCTTCCAATCCCAATGAATCCGAGTCTCTCCGGGAAAGATTTCTTAATCCTTTTGAATCCATACGTAAGTCTTTTCAAAGTTCAATCAGAATTCGGCATCAAACCGAATAAATCTAACTGAATCCGACACCAAACCGATTTTTTTTTTATTGAATTTAAAATTACCAGCAACACTCATACTTTCCTTCCAAGATATCTATTCGCTGCGATTCAGATCAACTGAAGGGACGACGGCGTTTTTTAATCTTCGCCAGTCTCTGAAATACCCTCTCACCTTTCCTGAGGCAAGCCAAATCACCGTGATTAGACAAATCTCGTTAGATGGGTGTAATTTTCAACACCGCTCGATAAAGATCACCCAGGTTCCTGGAACTTCTAACGAGCCGCAGAACACTGTTATTACGCTCCCAGTAAATGTCCGGTGATTTTCGTGCTTGCGTAGAGGTTCAGCAGGACTCTTGTCCTTCGATTGCACCAATCACGGACGAGTCTGCTTCTTTACGGAGAAACATTGCATGGACGAGTGAGTGATTGCAAAAGTAAGCATCCTTTTCTAGGAATTCATTTTCTGTAATTACGAGAAGTTCGAATGTAACGTAGGGTTGTTCAAACAATTCTAAACGTTGCATAATTTTCATAAAACATACTGTTTGTAAACATGAGAGAGAAGTACAATAACATAAATTATTCCTCTCCAGGAGATTATTGCAGTATGAATAATTGACTTTTTTACTCAACTGAGGAATTGTGGCAATTGATATTTTATTTTGAAAATTAGGAAAAGCCATAAAAATGTATTTCAACGGAAAACATTGGCAGTTTAGAGTTTTCACTTTACTGGATTTCTGAAGCCACATTTTTTGCAAATCAATTGAAGTATTTGTGTTGTTAATTTCGTTAGTCTTTTTCTGAGTCTGTTAATTTCTGAATCTGAACGAAGAATGACGTCAAAACGCGGGTGCAGGTGACTCTGCACTGACGGTTTTACGGTAATCAGCGCATGTTTTGCCACAACCTGTCTCGATTCTGTATCAAAAGCATGTCGGTGATCACGTCTTGGCTGGAACAAATCTGTTGTGATCGAGTTCGTCTCGGACAAACGCGCCAGCGTCATGCATCATAGACATTTATTGCCATCGATATTAACATAGATTGCGCCTTAAATTGCTCTTCGCTAAGCAAATATTTTCATTCAAGATCACCCTTTGCTTCCTTTTTAAACTTAAATATAGGAAAAAGAAGAGTAATATAATATTCAATAACTGCGCAAAAAAACAAAACTTTGTTTTCCTGAACTTAGATCTAATTACTATACACTGTGCCCCGACCTCGATACTAATTTTAGTGATGAAATATCCACGAATATATAAAAGCGAAGAGAACTCGGTCATCCGCGTGAGCCAGTCGATAACCTCCACTCTCTTGTCATAAATTCTTGCAATCTCCAACTAACAAGGCAATAAAACTGTTTGTCAGAAATATTAATAGCAGTCGGATTAGAGAGCACTCAGTCTTGGAATTTTTGTAGAGTCGTAATCACAAAAACAATGATCGTTTGATTTCAATAATAATAGCAAGTATGGAAGTATGAAAGACATTCATTTTCCAAACTTAAATGTATATGAAATCTGACGACTTTGAGTCCAACAGGCGACCGGAAAGTGATCCAATAAATTATTAATAGCCGATGCTTATCGAGTGCAGTAATTTACATAAATCGAATACTTACATTTAAGCGTAGACTGAACAGTCGGCGAATAACTCTGGCATGCATAATAGGGTATTTGATAGATTAGCCTTTCAAGCGACACAACCGTTCATCGCATTTCAATTTCGAATAACTCTGCACGACATCACAAGTTCATTCAAGGTAAATTTAATAAGCATCATCATGCTACCAAAGAATTACCAATCTCAACCTTAACATTTATATATCAATGTTGAATATCTTAGATGACTGTACATCGAAGGTATTGAATTTAAAGATCCATTTTTCTCAGTATGGGGGAAAACTACCCTTCTCTTCGCTCTATGGGGGAAACTAGAAGTTAGAGGGGTAGCGAGATGGGTGAATTGAAGGCGTAAGTCAGCAAACGATAAAAGCTGCTCTAAATAAAGCGGTATGTATGGTAATCGCAAGGCCGATAAGGTGTCATGGCATCATGCTCGCTATATAGAGCGACGAACATATTCTATCAGTCTGATAGCTCTCGGCGGGACACTCAACGGGGTGGAGCATCGGCGGATGCGTTGATATCTAATACTCTGCACCTTTATATTGCCATGACTAAACTTTCCATATAAGTAGAGCGCCACATGGTAAATAATGCGTCTCGGGTGCCGTTTTATCCCATATTGCTGTTGCACCATCATCTTCTAACATTTTTCGATATTTCGATATGAAATATTTAAATAAATTTTTCTATAAAAAGGAAAGGCGAACTTATCAATGTACATGTAGAAAGATGTAATGTTTGTTGAACAGTGTGTAGAATATGTAGGTGTTATAATTTTGTTAATCTACTGTTATTTTTCAAAGCTTTATTTATTAAAGCTAGCTTTCGCTAGACGACGTCTAGCCTCTTCAGGGGTACATATGGAGTCATTCTATTTCTAGAGGCAAATTTATGGTCCATAGTGTGTGAATGTAATACTAAAGCCGTACATCGAGAGTTTTTTTTTCAATCGTTTGCGTGTTCACGAATTCTTTCTTTCAAATACCTTTCCGTCTGTACAGGTTTTTTTCACCCTGTAATATTGCTTTGGGTTTTAAAAACAAAAAGAATTTTTATTACGATCGTCATCATTGTCTTGAGAATTTATTAGATATCGTTATTTGGAGAAGTCGAAAGACCGGAGGCAGTCGAAATAGTTGGCAGTCTGTCTTAGCTCGTGCAATAAAATGTAAATGGCGCCAATTCGCGCCCCGGTATCCAGAGTCACTTTTCCGACATAGCGGCGATCGGTAGGTGTAGGTGAGTATATAAGTGGCAAGTTCCTCACGGAACGGATCGCGGACTTCGTCGTGATTTGCATGAGTAACGGCGAAATGCAGAGGCTACGGCTAGCGAGTAATTTATAGTCAATAATTCTTGCTGAGGCAATTTTCACATCGGGCGCGAACGTTTGCTGTGAGTGCAGCAGGAAGTTTGGAGCAGGAAATGAGGTGGAATGCTGTTTCAAGAATCCAAACACCTCCACAACCCCTGACCTCTTCTCACCTTCAATGCAGATGTATAAAAAGTAAAAAATATTAAAATGATAAGATTATAAAAATCTGAAACTTGTTCCTCAAAAATATGTTTGCACGATCAATTATATTTTTTGCTTCTTCGTAGAGGAAGCTTTTGTAACGATGAAAACTTTCGATAACAATTTTTAGATATGTCTTAACATAATTGATGGTATTGGTTGTTGAGAGAAGAAGATTTTAGATGTAGAGTTTGATCACAATATGAATAATACGTGTGAAAATCGACCTTTCGTTTAGTGGACAGAAACCAGGAGTGAATTCTCTGGCGCCAACTCATTCGTCGGAGCACTTTTGCTGAGTGCGATGTTGCGCACTTGGCGTCGTCGATGCTCCTGACGTAGAACATCGCCGGAAGCGGGTTCTTCAAGATCCACTCCAGCGTGTGATCTTCTTGTCGAAGCAGTTTCCGAACGCTCTAACATTTCAGGCAATGTCACGGCCATATGTCCAGATGTAGGAAGACTAACTTGTAAAACACTGTCATCCTTGGCACTTCCTAAAGTGGGCCAAATTTAGCTTAAAATACATTAAAATGAGGATACATAAAGAATGTAAAGATTTACAGTTATTTTCTTTTGTATAAATACTAGATGTAGTGTTAAGTTCCAGATTCGTTTTTGAGATTTGCCACAAACCGTTCCTTATTTTAAGTTTGACCTTCTGTATCATTTCTTCTTCGCATTCAATAGCATTTTGTCGTTTTATTATTCGTCTGGGATACTTTTGTGCTCCACTAGCTTCTGATAATTGAATGGATACTTAAAAAATGTATTTGATATCGACTGTAGTCCAAAGCGTCACGGGCGCATGAGAGCACTACTATCCATTTATTCAATGTTTGACCCTCAAGAAAAGTTGAAATAAGTTAGCCAAAAAAATCGCTAATAAAAAAGACTCACGTCACTGTAAAAATATTTGAATTTAGAATATTTTTGCTATTCACAGTTTTTCACAAAAAAACAAATTATTTAAAAAGTTATGACCAGATAAAGGAAAAAAAAATGGTTATCGGCATGAATTTCACATCAATGAACTTTCACTTACTGCATCTTTTTAAGAAATAAGTTAAAATATGTATGTGAAAAAAATCAGGCGGCATCTTTTGCATGTTGCTTCAACCAGGCATTTATGAAAATATTAAAATTTTATGAAGGAAAGAATGGTTTGCAGACAACATCAAATCAAACTTTTGGAAGCTGCAGTAGGAATGGAGAACTTATTATATGGTCTTGGAATATGTAGGTGACTCCTTATATATATTTAAAATCATGTTTATACATTTAAAATTAATTTTATAAAAATATATATAATATATATATTTTTTTGCATATAATTAGCCCCCTTGTCTGGCGTTTGTGATTCTTAAAAGTTGTTGTAGAGGTTTACATTATTTATGTAACATGATCGCGAACAGCGATTCAGAATTCGAAATGGCTTATCGTGGCACAGTAAACAGTAATGGGGCAAAGAGGTCCGCGACTTCGGACGCGGCGAAGTCGAGGTTGGGCACTCATGAATACATTATACCTTTCTAACGAGGCGAATAGGTCAAGTGGATGGAGTCGCAGCGGCTGTCCGCATAAATCACTCAAAAGGGCAGGCGAGAGATCAGCATCGACCCCGCGCAATCTTCTTCTTCTTCTTCTTCTTCTCGTATTCCTCCATCTTCTCCTCCTCCTCATCCTCTTTCCCTTTGGCTCCTCAACTTCTCATGCATCTGCTTCCGCTTTTTGTCGACTTCATCGTTGGCGGCGGTAAAAGCAACTCCACCGAATCGTTGTTTTATTCAACTATAAAATTGTGACCCGTCACCCGCCCCATCCTCTACAATTTTCATAAAAACAGCGTTAACACACGTTTCACATCCTGCCCGAGAAATATTTGACAGCCATGCCGAATTGAGTTTCTGTCGTTTAGGTGAATTTTAATTTTGCCTCACTTTGGGTTCTTTGTTATTAAAAATGTTTAGAGCTTCGATATTGTATTTTTTTTTAAATTTTAAATTACTTCTTTTATATTTCACTCAAAAACAATTTTTCAATCGTCCAATGATTTTAACACTTTGAAATCCGAATTTCTTAGTTTTACATAACTGTTTCTACTTTTCTTATTTCTTTAAAATTTTAAAGTGATATGAGTTCAAAACTTTTAAAATCCAATACAGTCTACTTTCCCCTCTATAATAAACTAAAGAAAAATAGTTGGTTTTCTATACTTTCTGTTATTTAAAAACTTTTAAAGTTAAGTGAAGAAAATTCTCAGTTGAATAGATTTCTTTATTTATAATTTTTTGTACCAAAGAATTTTTAGTTCAGTTATGGATTTTAAATAAAAATAGACGAAATATAACTGACCTCTAATTTAAAATAAATATGCGAATGATGAGGTCCATTAATAATAAATTAAATTAATAATAACTTAGTAATAAATCCCTTTCTTTATATTAATAAAATTAATTTTCTTCCTTAATTTTAATTTGACAGATTTAATGTTCATAAAATTTTCTTGAATTACTATTTAAAGCAGAACTGAAAAGCATTTATGATATTTTATTGGAATATAGGATTAGGGTTTCGCTTAATTATCATTTAATAAACACCATGAATTCCAGTAAGAAACGATTTGATGTATTTCAGTTTCAGAGAGATTCAAACATGTCCCATTACAACGTAATAACAATAATAAAATAACGAAAATTCCGTGAATGCAACGTCGACCCTATTAAAAATTGAAGTTTTTGCATTAAATACAAATCACATGTGAAAACCGGAGGTACCAAACGTTTTCAGAAATGTTAAAAATAACGGAGCTTTGTGAGCAAGTGACATTGGCATTTACAACGCCCAAGAAAATAACATTACAAAATAATAATAATAATAATAATAATAATATTAATTACTATATCCATAGGTCTATGTACAGTCGATATTTATAAAGCCGTAGTCCTAGTATAGTTGTCACTCCATTCTCTGAGTTCACTTTCGCGTTTCTAGTCGACGCTATTTTTCTTTCTAATATATAGTTTTTTTTTCTCAACTCTGCATATTTAATGTAGAACGTCATTTACACATCTTATGTTATCGTCTCGCTAGGAATATAACGATTTCGTTACTAAAACTTTGGTTACGCAAAAATAGACGATCAGATATATCGTTAGCACTTTGCCTCGTTACGCCGGACATACGTTTATCAACAAATTTACATTAATTACAATAGAGCTTGGATATGAACACGTAACTCATAAATAGAATGGACATAGACTGATTATATTAGATCAATCGTAAATGATTATTCCGATTTATGGAGCCTGGTCAATATCGATCAGCGTGTATTCGCAGCGATCATTCGGCGAACAAGAAAAATAGGAACACATCGAGGATTAGCAGAAAATTAGAGAAGTTTGCGTAGGTGTCGATAATTTTTTATTCATTATGTCTACTCAGGTATTCTTTATGACCAGTAGCGGAATCGCCTATAATCATTGATTTACGATGGACATTTATAAACTCGGTGCTGGAATAGGAAGTACAAGAAAAAAGATGAATATGTTTAAAGACTTGTAAAAGCTTCTTGATAAACTCAATTAGTTTTATCAGTATCATCTCTTCTAGAAATAATCGATCGGACCTGATTTAAACGATTGGGAGTGAACCAAAGTTGAATCGTTTGAAATTGTTGCCAATTGAGTCAAAAGTTTTTTACCGAACAAAGTGAGAAAGCATATTGCTTAAAATATTTGTTGTTCGAAAAAGTAAGTAACTATATTTGCAAATAATTCTCGCAAGAAAAGAACTCAAAAACGCAAAAATCAACTCATCGATTCCAATCGATTATTTCTAGAAGGGATTTTTATGTAAGAATGATTTCCTAAGTTTAGAGAATAACTCAACAAATTTTTGAATCAATTCTTGCCGCTGCTGTAATTAACATAGAAGTAATCTTTAATCTCGCAATTATTATAGAAATTATTATTTAAACATCGTCACCTGTAGATAACTGTTGAAGAGAAGCTAAACAAGTCAAGTTTACAATAAATGAGAAGCTTGAGAATTAGGTTGAATTGAGATTGCAGAGTTGCTCGCTGCTCAAAAGCGAGGCCACTGGAGCGCACGAGAGCCATCAATTGTCAGATAAAGAGCAGTTACTGTCACTGCCACGCTATCGCAGAAGTGTATCAGCAGAACAGATTACAAAATTATCATGAAAAAAGAACGGCAAAAAACAAAGACTCATTAAACCCACGACAGCTAATAAAGCCTGGATGCAGAATAATTCTGTTTAATCCGGTGATTCCATTAATGACGATATTAGCATACATCACAATAATTACTAATCGCAACGAGTATCAAGTCTCGCTTATTATCACTTGTCCGAATGATCCTCCGACTATCTTTCGCTCGAGCTTCAGGTCCGACGGAACATTGATTGGATCTAGCATCAGGCACGCTCGTCTCCTTTCGCTCCCAGACATTCTCCAACTCATCTCACGATAAGAAGAGCAAAAGAAGTGTTCACACTCGGAAATCACAGTTAAAAAACTCTTGACTGCAAGCAGTTCCAGCCTGTCGTTGACATTCCAGCTTAAGGATGCATTCCAGAAGCGGCCCCAAGGCGTGGTCCACCATAAAGGGAATAAGGTGGAAAATAGGGCGGTAGTCCTGCAGCCGAATGAGGATGTGGTGGTAGAGGTAGATTTGATAAAGACGGCAAAAAGTGTGAAGGTTTTCCATAAGGATGATAACGCGCTGTAGCCAGTGGACTCAACGGTGGGGTCGGATAGGTCCTCGACAAGAGAGGATGTGTTGGAGGCATTCCTGGTGGCGAGAGAAGTGAGAGAGCTGCAGCAGCGTCACCTGCAGAGACACTAGTGTGGCTCCTCAGATGCTGTAGAAGCTCGTCAGAAGTGGAAAACCTCTTGCCACAGTATGCGGTGTCGCCAGCTATCCAGTTGCAAACGTAAGGAAGCTGAGAAGCCGCAGCCAATGCTGCCAACTGCGCATGGGCGTAAGCTGCAGCCGCTGGGGTGTGTCCCAGTGGTCCGTAAGGTGAAGCACTGGGTTTGTGGTCGCACTGGGTGCAACCAGCCGGACACGAACCTGCTGTTGATGTAGGTATCTTGCCGTTTGCGCTTGAGTTGGCCAAGAAATGGGAGTTGAATTGACAACCTGTGCAGTAAGGATCTCGACAGACTGGTACCAAAGTGTCAGCACCCGAAGAGGTCTTCATCCTGGCGTAGCTGAGGTAGGGGTTCGCTGCTAGGCTGTTCTTTAAAGCCTGATGATGCTGGTTCATGAGAGAGTTAGCCATCACGTCGATGCTAGGTAACTGAGAGTGATATCCTAGGTAAGCTGAGGTTGATATTGGCATTGTTGATCCCGGCTTGAAGGTACCCAAAGGCATGTCCTTGATCGAGGGATCCGTCATTGCAAGGACACCAGCGGGACTGTAAGAGGGTTTGGATTGCAAAGAAGGGCTAGCAGCAGATGTTTGCAGTCCGGATGCTTCTGAAGTTATGATGGAAGCTGCTGAGGTCGCTGTTCTCGATGGGGGAGAGTCCCTCATGTCACCGTTGGGTGTAGCTGTTCTGCGACCTTGAGGTGTTACCGCCCTGGCTGAAGAAGCGCTTTGGTTGCTGGAGCATCGTTTGCTCCCATTCGCTGGGGTCCTGGCTCTTCCAGATGCTGAATGGTTGGAGGCTGCTCTTTGCTCCTCGGGACTGGAGGCTTTCTCCCGTCCTAAGCAGGATTCGTAAGGCTTGAAACTGGATTTCAGAGTCTCAGCTGCTGTGGGTGCACTCGATGGGGATGACTTTTCTCGAGAGTGGTCAGATGACTTGGATGATTTGCTAGACTTGTCGAGTGGGGCCAGAAGTGACTTACTGGACGGTGGATCGGCTCCTATTTGGCTGCAGGTCTGAGCGAGGAGGGCGAGCGGACTCTTTTTGGCATCCAGCTGTAATCAGAAACGAAAAGTTTGTTTAGTTATTTAGCTATATCTAGAGTATATAGGTTTATTGATTTATAAAAGAATCTCGGGGCTGAATGAAGATCCAATTACCCACAGCGCAAATATTTATACTGACTTTCTGAAAGTGCGGTGCAGATTATCGGGAGTGACTGATCGCATTTTCCTTCTGTCAACCCAATGTTATCGCACCCCGGCGTAGCGACTCGATAAACCGATCGGAGAAACAATATTTGCCCGGTCGTGGCGAAAGAGAGCTTCTTGCGAAATTGCTTGCGAAACTTGAGAAACTTGCGACCCATCGATGTGTTCTACGAGGCCATTAAACCGACTGGCTCGTTCCTTTGAAATGGAACGAGGTTTACGATGCGTGCATGAAGTATGAGCGATAAAATCTCATGACAGAATAAACGCGAGCGTACATTATGCCCCGTTGACAAATGTCACTCTTCTTCGAGTCTTTTGGGTATCTTCGATACCGATCTTCACGAAGTGTGGTGTTGTACTGTGAATGATAATCGCAGAGTACAAATTATACGGATCATCGAAAACGAGAAGGGTATAATTTAGGAGGCTATATTTTTTATTACTTTACATGGGACTGCACGCAATTCCATAATAAGTTTCAAAGAAATCATTTATCTTGTAATCAATAGGTGTCTATTCCAATCATTTATAAACGGCGAAAGCAATTTGCAAATTAGTATGTTGCGCAGTTGGGTAATGAATACGTCATTATTTTACTTTATATTGTTGAAGCTTGTAACTGAAAGGCTCTTTTTCATTTTTGAAACCATTTATGAATTATAAAAGACAAATAGTATGGAAATAGTGAAGAGTGATATAACAAATCAATTAGAGATGTGAAATAGATTAATTCAGCTCCTACATTTGTTCAATCAGAAACTGATTAAGGTGATAATGATGATTTATCCGAGTAGAAAGCAGAAGCTAGCAAAGTGCCCCAAGAAACTTTCGAGACCCATTATGCTCAAGAAATCAATTTACTCAATCAATCTATAGACGTTTACGCATGACGAAACCTTGTCCTGCACAATCAGTTTCTATCTGTTTAACTGGTTTCTTCGATCATTTTCATATCCTTTAACTCCTTCAATTTCTGGAATAACAAAATAAAGTTCCATCGAGCTCAATAACTCGCATTTTATACATGATGGCGTAATTTAAATTCTTTTGTGTGGATATCAAAAAGAGTTACGGGTAACTGGTCGTGTTATCTATAGTGCAGTTAACATAGCTGAAATATACGAGGTCACGAAAATTTACTGCTAATTATATTTTCTATGCGCGGGCGTAATCGCGTTGGCAGTATAATAACGAATCGAGGTAATACAAACGTTTAGTGCAACGATATTTCGTTTAACTGATTCCCGCGGGACGGCAATTCATTTTCTGATGCAACTAATCACCGTTTACCGATGGTACATACGTTGTCGACGTTGGTTTTAATGCTTTACAGGATTGCAACAGGGAGTTACGATCGACACCAACGCATATATAGTGTTGACAGTTTGAGTAAACAAATTGTTGTGACATATTAGTTTTTGAATGCACAAAAAATCCATGTATCAATTTTTAATTGGCCCACATAGAAAATAGAATTTATCATTTTATCAATTTAAATTCTTTAATCTGTAAATCGTGTCAAATGTTGGCAGTAAAATGTAAACAAGAGAAAGATGATGTTCACCGTGTTTGGTCTGTTCAAGATAAAAATAAATTGACCCCTTACTTGAACCGGAAAAGATATTTAAAAGCACAATAATCAATCATTCAATACTTTATTTTATCAGACGTTTCGTCGTAATTCATATTACGATCAACAGTTAATGTCAATTTATCATAAGGAATAATATTTTTTATATTGGTATTCATTACCAGCTTGAAGTAAGCTTTTTTTTATTAGGATTTAAAGGTTAGAAGATCATTGTCTGTAGAAACATGTTGATTTGATTATATCTTTCTGTGGGCAAATTGTTCATGAATCTGACATCTTATCGATTTATGACGACACAAAGTTTTTAACATATCGATATAAATAGAAAAGAGTGCATGAATATTAAACTAGTCGTGCAGTGTCTTGAACTAAAGTTCGTCTCTGATCGATAAAGAAGTTAGGAGGGGTTAAACCTATAGATTGACAACACGTACTGCTTTTTGTCCCCTCCATACGACAATAGTATCTATTTTTATCATTTCATTTTTCTTTACAACATTCATATATTCATTATTCGGTTCTGCAAAAAAACTTTATGAAAAGCAACAATTTTATTCCAATTGTCGATTCACAGAGGCATTAATTAAAGTCAGATTGTATCATTGTTCTGTTACTAAATTTCTAGAACTTAATTTACCCTTGCCTAATTACATACTTCCAAATACCATTTGTGTCACTTGGGGTGGAAATTTATTATGATATTACGTGTCGGGAAAATAAAATCAACGAAATGTATATTTAACGAAAGCCTCTTCTTGCGATATGTATTTTTAATGCTCGATATAATGCGTACGCAATATGGGAAAGAAAATGTTGAACCAAAGAGTTTATTTTACTTCTTGTTATCAATGAACATATGAATGGTGTTCTTAAGGCAATTTTCAACGGATTTCGAGATCGTGATGCAAGGGATTGTTCAGGGATCGTTCCGATAATTTATTTTTAGGTCGCGCGTTGAGCATGTTACTCGCATACAAAAATATGCATTGTTTCGCTTGAACCGCGGTTGATTTATGCCATACATAAATCAGAGCATGCGAGCCGAAAGCTTGCCAGCACTCTCTGTCCCCAAAATAGTTTACAGGAGTTACAGGATAAAAGAGAAAATGCATTTCGGTCGACATTGACGGAGCGGTGTCATGCAATATTAATGAAGCATTGAAAAAACGCCGTTTAGACGGATTCGAACACAAAACATGATTGCAGCGTGTTTTCTGCAAACGTACTTGGAATTCGAAAGCGTGCGACATTCAATTCGCAAACGCAAAGTCTACATCCGAATATCGATTGTATTCAAATATTTCTCGCGTTTATAGATTTATTAATTTATCGTGCGATTAACTGCGAATTAATTTTTATTTCTCCTGCGGTATAAGAACAATTGTAAAGCAATTCTGAAATGCTCATGTTATTATATCTCGCCAAGACTTTTGCAAGGGGGTAAATTATGTGGTGGACCTAATTAGGATTATAATTCATTGGAATTTCTAGTTTCTTAATACGGTATCGTGCCGAAATTTTCGCTCATTTCGCTCAGGATAAAGCTCACAATTTTTCTTATCTTTTTAACAAAAATCCTAAAAAAAAAATTAAATAAATGAAATTAATTAAATGAAAAAAAAGGACGATGGTGACCCTTCTTTTTGCTGTTTTTACTACACATCTTTATTATTTTAAATCCTGTAATTTTTATAAAATATTTGTATGCTTTCCCAGTAAACTCCTGGTCCATATGATTGATAAAAAATAATAATCCAACGAAACTCACTGTCGTGGGTAGAGGCGTGAGATATTCCGGACGGAGATACTGATTCGCGCTCGAAGTCAGCATCTTGAGATCACGAGTGACTCCAGATCCTCACCAATTTTCAATTTCACTGGTCAATAACAACACAAAACTAATCAACCAGAAAAACCAGTTGTGGAAACGTATCATCCAATGAAAAGCGTTTTACACTTCAACCTCGTATATCCTTGGGGGTTGAAAATTATCACTGATGGCCCAAAAGGCCATTCGTGGAGCACCTTAACACTCTCATGAGATCACACTAAATTTCTTTTTAAATTCAGTTCCAAACTTGTTCAGAACAATATCAAAATGCACCCTTAATCACTGATATTTGAAACACACCATGATATACTGAGATACAAAAGATACACGAAGTCGACGAGGCGGACTCCGGATCGCAACTGATGGTTATGTTCGTGGCGGGCCTGTCGCTCTTGCTACCCCTTAGCGGCGCTGTCCCCACCACCGACCACCCTGGGGTTACCCCCCACCAACGTCATCACCACCACCAGACCAACGTGTTCCTGGACTTCCTTCCCCGTCGACGGCCACGACACGGTGTCGACCGTGTCCCGGCGGTCGTTGTCGGTTCGCGCCCCGCCGACACTTTTGCCGGGCGCAACCGACCCGGCCAACGACGTGTCAACTTGTGCGAAGCCCTCCCACCCTCCCCCCAACCCTTTTGCAACCAACACCCGCGCTCACCAGGCGAGGTAAACCGCGGACTCCGTTTTCATCTTCATGTTGCTTCTAGTCCGAAAGGTAACGACATATTTGATAACACCATTTTCGCAAGCTTCATTTTTTTGGTATGAGTTATTAGTGTGACATACAATAGTAATGTGAACGTCTTCCAACGCACCGCCACGACGGGGGGTTACAGAAGGGTTACAAAATCCGCAAAAATTTAAGAAAAAAAATTTATTTTCGCATGCGCGAAACTTATTGTACGTTTTAAGTGAATTATATGAAGCTTAGAAAATATCGTCTTCCATCTGAATGAAATTCATATCAATGCTTCTTTATATAATAAAAAATACAAAAATAATAGTCTTCCACCTATACGATACGACGAACGTCGTCTTCCAAGCCTGTGAAGCTGCACTCGGCAAGGGCACATCAGTGTTCCGGATCGGAATTCTAGGGTTCAAAATCGGCTATACAGCTTGTTTTTTTAATGTTCGGAAATAGTTGTACGAGATCATCTATAGAATAGATTTTTGAATTAAAGTTTGAGTAATTGTTAATATAAGTAAACAGCCAGGAAAAATTGCACTTTTTGAGAATATGATTTTTTTCCTCCCAATAAAAGACCTCAATAATGTTACTCGGCATCAGAATCAATGTTGGTAATTATATGGAACATATATATTTAGCTTGAGGTTGAAGCTAATTGTTATAAATAAATTATATAAACAAATACATGGATAAGGTGCTCAATGGCACAAAAAAATTGTTGTTGACAAAAAATGCTGAAATATCCCATAAGAATAATATTCGTAACACATAATGAGCATATTTTAACAATTACTATTGTTGTAAACAATTAGAAAATTTTTTCACGAGAGAGCCACGCACAAAGAATCCTTTCTTGGGATAGATCTGAAACGTTTCAGGACAAACAAAATTTTAGCCATAACATAAGCGATAAGCGAAAGTCCACAATAAACGATAATCTAAAATAAACGGTAATAAAAAACTAAAGACGAGAGATAATAAAGATAAGATAATAAAAACCCAAAGACAAATCGAAAATTATTTAATGCAAAGAGATGAAAGAAACAAAATTAGGGTAAATTAAAAGCTAACTATAGCTCAGTCTTTATAATAATTAAGTAACTATAGAGGAGGTGGAATGCTAAGTAACAAAGCTCATTTTCTGTTTGAAACCTCATAACAATAATTTATTCAAGTTCTAAATTCAAATTTAAAGATAAATACAAAACAACAACTGAAATAATAAAATTTAAATTAAGACAAATTTATATAGAGATAAAGGGGTTTCAATAACTAACAATAAGATAAAAATTACAATAAATAATTACATTTTTTTTCTATCATATTTTCGCGACGACAGAAAAATGACAGGCAAGAATGATATAAATTTAAAAATAAATTATAGTAAACAAAAAAAACTTCGAGAATATAAATCAAACCATGTGTACATTAAAAAAAGTTTTTTTACGATATTTACAGTCAAATCCAACAATTTTAGTTTGTTGTTTGTTGACCGCGTTCTATCCTTTGTAATCACATACATATGTGCAACCATATCCACATATTTCTGGCGATTATTTTAACACTCATGAAAAATCTCACAATTTCAAATGAGTTTCGCAATTTGCGCACTATTAATTACTTGCACGTGCTGTTGTCTGTCTCCGAATATTTGAATATCTTGAACACAAGTACGTGAATTTATCTTTTGTTTTCAGCGCTAAATGGTTGGGAAGTTCGGTCTACAATCTAGCTATTTAGAAGATGTTAATACTTTCCCTTTTTTAAACATACACACCTTTGTCTCCTTGTTGTAAGTGCATTAGTACAGATAATAATTTTTTTTTTTGTAAACTGTTTTAAAGAGATGTGAGAGCACTACATGAAAAAATCAGAGTATTATGATTAAATCACTATAGAAAAATGCATTAGAAATTGATGATACACGTAATTTGTAAAGGAATATTCTCGGTTTAAGAGGAAAATGTGAGATGATTTGAAAAGAGGAACTTTCCCTTCAAATTAAGATTATATTTTTCTCGGTGTATAATTTATGTTTGAAAATCCTTAAAATTTGAACTTATTTCCTTTCCAACCTTGCCTACCAACTAACCGTAACCCTAGGTAAATTTTATTATATAATACGCAATGCCAACATTAAATACAATTGTTCCTCTGCTCCAATTTGGTTTCGAAAGTCAGGTCCCCCAATTCTCCATAAAGTTATGAGTGCTATAAAAGTATATTGCGTCTTTAAGATGATACTAGTAACTACAGAAGGGGCTAGCTAGGAATTTACTGAGTTATGGGTATACATCTAAAGGCGTATGATTAGACCCTCCTGTCACGATAATAAATTACAATACACTCAACTGCCGATTCGGTGCCGGCTTCGGGTCTGGGCGGCACAGAATCGCACCTTAGATTCAGGTAAAAACT
>JAUESH010000043.1:11890127-11909568 GCA_032275165.1 Synergus magnus | reverse complement strand
ATATATTCTATCCGATTATCATAAAGATATTAACTGCAGATTACACCTTTCTGTGAAATTTATTCGACTTCCACCAAATCCCAGTTTTATTCCTTTTTATTGTAATATATTTTCAGCTTTTACACCTATTTTTGAAAAATTTCAAAAATGGACATGTATACTATTAACAATTTTTGTTATCTTACAACACATTTTAGTACAAAATGTAACATAAAATTATAATACAATACAAGTTACAATACAAGTAGTGCAAACTACTTTCAGATGAAACAATATATTTCTCTCGACTTTCAACTGTAGTTGTATAGCATATAAGCCGAGCAGTTATTTATCAATGCAGCATCGCCCTTGTCAGCAAAACTTTTGTGCTTTCGCTGGAATGTGTAAAAGCGGTAAAAATATGTACTTCGAAATGCCACTTGGAAGCAGTTTTGGCGCCAACTTTATACTTAAAAGTCCTCAAAAGCTCATAAATTTTCAATTCTTGAAGAGTACTTTGAAATTCTATAGAATGCAAAAACGGCTGGATTCGTCGGCCCCTTTAGAATGATGTTATGATGTTATACGTGATGTTTTATACACAGCAAATACAGCCGAGAAGCTGACTAAACGATCCGGCCATTTTTTTCCGCATTACCCACGGTGCACGCGGGTCTTATCGTTATTGCTTCCTGTATCTCGAACTGCCTTGGCGATCTTATGCTGTTTGCTTCAGCAAGTCGTGATGTTATTAACTAGCAAAAAAATGTACACGACAATTTAGTATTTAAATTAGGCGTTTATCCGGCAAATAATGCGCGATAAAAATTAACATATTTAACACTTAGCTCCGCTATAGTCGGGCGACAGCGACGTCTGCTGAGAGATAAGATACACCGCATTTGCCCCCTATTTACCACAAAACCGAGCTATAGGTTTACTCCCTTCTTCGCGGCGGCCATATTAATTTTATCCTTTGCATGCCAATCCGTAGATTGCGATGTCCTGTAAATTAAAATGCCTCGCGTAAATTAAAACTCACCGCGTGTTACGGCGACGCTTCGATTCTCCGCATAGCGGTCGTTAGTCATGGTTCCCAATCTAAAAGAATAAATAAACTAAAAGATAAACTAAAAAATATGCTCTTGACTATTTCCGAAGGGAGTGTCGTTTCCTCTTTTTTCATCTTAAATGCAGACAGCGAAATCGCATTCAGCATTTTAAGCTTCTAATTAGGGTCAATTAAAAATTCCACATATGCATATTACAGGGACAAAATACGTTCATGGAAATACGTTCATGGAAATACATTCATGGAATTTGAAAGAGTATTTCGACAGATTTTGTATAGAACGATTTTGCATGAAATGAACATTTGATAAAACATCGACTAAATTGGTAAAAGATTGATAAACTTAGAATCCTGCCTATCATTCATAATGGGAACTTAATTTTTTGAATTACGTCAAATTATTTGATACGTGTCAGCTGAAAGCAAATATAAGGAATGAAAGATAATTTTACATTCGACTGTCAACGATTTTCTGATCCTTTATAATAGACCCGACAACTTCAATATGTGGAAGCGTCATGAAAACATTACGAATTGAACAGGCCGTCTATCCACTGGCGCCAGCCAGAACTGCCAGATAACACGATTAAAGTCACGGTCTTTCTCTGGGTGGTGCAGTCTCACACAGACGTCGCTCACTTTTTTCCAAAACACGAGATTGCATTACCAGCTGTCAAGGAGCGCGACAACCGCGTGTCAATTTTCTCTCCTTCGATGCCAGTTTTGGGTTAGAAACCGTCCGTAAAATAACTACGAGTCTGCTGGTGCAAAAAGAATCTCTCTGGGGATCGACCTGGATTCAAATATTTTTAAAATATCGCAATAGTCGGCAGACTCTCATTTCTGTATTCAGATCCCTCTTTAGTATGTACATTTTTAAGTCTAGTCAGAGGAAATTCTGCCTTTTACCATGCTATGTCGCACATAATTTTCAATGAATAAAAATATTGACGCTAGTCACCTTGGGAAAATAATTGAACACCTATTACCAGATTATATAATCGCCTGTTAATTAATGTTTGAATTTCCAGCATTGACAATTTATCGAAAACGATTTCAATAATACATCATGCTGCGAGCACGTATGTTTGTCACCACGATAGGAACAGCCATTTTACTCAAGTTTAATGGGCGTATTGCCATCAACAATCAATAGTGTTACTATTAGAAATTCGAGAACTGTGGCTGACATTTATGAACGATGTATTTCACCCCTGCTCTTGACAAGTTTCATCGATATGACAATTCTTCCTCCCTATTATATCCCTCTATCTTCGTCAAAATGACGTGATGTACATTTCCGCATTCAGAGATGTATGCTATACAAGACTGGAGAACAGCCACATGCAGAATGAGATACTCTTTTTTTTATATAGTACCAGAGGTCCCGGTAAAAAGGTATGAAAATGGACAAAAACTATATTGCTTTAGATACAAAAGCCTTGTGAATTTTCCATTTGTCAAATTATTTGTTAATGCTTTGTGTTTATTTTGAGCTGAAAAGAATTGTATTGAATTAAAATTTTAACATTTATTTTTGAATATTTAAATTGAATAAAACAGCAACAACAACAACAATAACAAAGTATTAAAATGCTACTGAAACAATATCTTCCCGTATATATGTAGCAATATACATATATATTACTTATCGTCAGTTTTTCTTGTTATATGGCTGACTATAACACACCTATTCCCCTTAATGTATCAACTCAACAGAAGTAGTCAGGATATTTTCCTATCCCATTTTCCAAACTCCCTTTTAAAACCTATTTTCCCACACCCACTCTCCAAATCATTTTTTCAACCCCCTTTTCCCAATCCCTTTTTCAAAATGATTTTTCCCACCCATTTTCCTATCCCTGTATCACATCCCAATATTCCACTCCCCCCACCCTTTTTTCCACCCCCTTTTCCAACCTTTTTCCAAACCTCTTTTTGCACGTCCACTTTCTAAATACGTTTTACAACCCCCTTTTCGAACCCTTTTTTCAACCCATTAAATCTTTTGAAACTCATCAAACCTCAATTACTTTAGTAAAATCCCTTAACATGCCAGTTAGAAAGTTACTTTAAAATACTAATAAAATATTGTCAAATTTTGAATGAATTCTTTTAATTCCTTCCCCGCGAAAAAGAATTATGAAAAGCAAGCAAAAATCGCGATCCTAAACCTATCTGCCCCCTTAATCAACCAGTAGAAAGATACAGACTGGAAAATTCTCAAAGGCAGCAGAACTAATCAGATCATCATCTTAAACAACAAGGATTTTTCCAAATATGTATATATTTGGAGATAGAATATAGGGAAAATGGGGATAAGGTATGAGTACTCTCATGTAATTTTGCATTTGTCCCATTTGCGTATAATATTTCTAGTAGGGAAGAAATATCGCAATTTCCAACGATCGAAAGTCCGGGTCATTCAAAAAAGAGCACTGAGGGTGAATATGCGCAAGTGGCGCTCACGCTTTGAGGGGTGTAGGTAGAAAGAAACAACGCGATGAAAGTTGAAGAAAGTGGGAGATGAGATGACAGCGAGGGTATATTTTGAGCGCTCTGGAGTCTAGAGTCTAGAGTCGATTGTCGAGTCAAGGGCGCGAAGCTGTAGAAATTGAAGTGGTATGGAGAGAGTAAATGCCGTCAGGGGTGAAACGGGTTACCAAGTGGTGACAAGGGGTTATTCGGGGCGATAAGGGGTAGCACGACAGGCGTACGTACGGCAGGGGGAGGAACGGCCATAAAACAACGGGCGCAGTCTGCTTGTTATCCAGACACCGTAAACTCTGCGTATGAATCTGAATTATGGAATTATATGGCGCAGTAACTCATATCCTTGGCGCATGTAGGGTGGGCTCTGAGACCCCCTTAAATCATGCGCTACACTCGTTTGCCGGCTCTCCAGGAGCGTAGCACGACACGGGGCGCTCGCTCAGCAGCAACCAGCAAAGGAGGACATGGGACCCCATAAAGAGCTTCAGACGCGTTGACGCACCGCACTGGACCTCATAAAGGCGGACCGACCCGTTCGTTGCCGCAGGAGAGCTTGCGCTGGACATTAATGGCCACCATAAAGATGTGGACCGCGCTCTGTCCACGGCGTATCTGGAGCATAATTCACAGACCAGCGTCTCGACGTCGACCAACCCTACAGTAGACTATAGATTATAGAGTATAGAGCGAAGACTCAAGGGATGTCGGGGTGCCTTGATGACAATCTCTTTAGCACAAAATCCTCAGTCTGGACCAGATGCGACTTAACTAATGCACTAAGTCACTCGACTTCATTAAGTCTAGACAAAATTTATAGTTATGCAGTATTGATATCGAAATATTGGTAATATCGATATTCTTCGCCCGATATGTCGAATTATCAATATTTAGTTAGTTTTCAACCAAAAAGCTGGATATTCTAAACCTAAATATTTTAATATCAAGATATTATATCTAAACGTGTAAATAGTCGTCCCATACTTTAATACCAAGATATTGCAGATTAATATCCAGTTTTCTTCGTGATAAGCAGAACCTCGTTTTCGTCCAGTTTCCGAAACTGAAATTCTTGAATGTAATTTAATCAGAGAAACTAATAGAAATTGACGGATAAATAATCTATTTACAGGAGTGTGTGGATGAAAAGTACGCGGTAGATATACGTAAGTTATGCAAGCGCAAAAGCCCTCTCTGAGTATTTTGCCATAAATGTCAGTTCTTTCATATAACGAGAGCCGTTGACTTCACCGAGCAATATTCCACTACATTCTATACGTTCCCTACTGACAAGCCATCCAATAACTTTAATATTATCGTTGCGTAGATACGCTAAAGAGGCCATATAAAATTTTGTTTATTATGTTTTAGTCGATAAACGAGAAACGTTAAATTGCTAAGACGTTGAATTGCTTTCGGTTGACCTCACGTTCTGCATGACGTTTTAATGACAACCCGTCTTACTCACGAAGTGAAGAGGACCTCCTCGTCATATAATATATCGTTAGCAGTCTGCTGAATGGAATCGTAAAATGTGCCAAGAAACATGAAATGGGCCAGACGGAAGGACGGCACCGGAATAACCAGTCCGCATTTCGAAATTCAAATTTGACCCGCGACCAGCCCGAATAGACCAATTCGAAATGCAAAGGAAGTCTGACAATGACTGACCACAAAGCGAGTGAAATATTGTTCCGGAAATATTCTCTGGACATGTTCTTTGAAAACATTTGCGATGCACGTTACTTCAAGTGCAACATAAAAAATAAATATCAAAAGAGACATAAATAAGAATGAAGACGGCATGCTTTTTGCATTTCACATGCAATAATATATGTCTTTGTTACGGTAAGAAGAGGCACATTAAACGGAATTTAAACTGTCAGCATATGTGGGTCAATTTATTACTTTTGAATACCAAGTCATGCTTATTTTTCTCGATCAAAAATTATTCGAATTTTGGATACTTCAAGACCTAAAATGTTTTAAATTTCAGACTACATACTCCCTCCCCCCCTCTACATAGAAAAAGAGAAACCAAGAAACCTTTAGCTTCCTCATAGAGGAAGCTTTGTAGTGGTGACAAAATCCAGTTTCTAAAAAAAGATTTTTTTGAACATATTTGAAGGGTAATATATCTAATATGATGTCCTGAAAAATTGTCCAGATGTGTGTATGTGTGTGTATGTGTGTATGAATGTCACGCTTTAACGATCCTGCAATATCTCGAGAACGCGTACAGATAAATTGATGACATTTTGCGTAGTTATTTCACTATATACCAAGTTGAATTTCTTAAAAGTGTTTAACAAAATATTTTTCATAACATCTAAATTGAAAATTCGACTTTCGATGCCTTCACAGCGGGAAATTTTTTTATGGGATTTCAATGAGTTTTGAAAGATTTTAAGAAATTTTTTAACGGATTTCTAAAAATATCCAGGGATTACAAAAAATTATATGAGTTAAAGAGAATTTTCAGGTTAAAATTCCTCAAAATCACTTAAAGTTTTTTTTAAATCTCTTGATAATCCTTAAACTATTCTGAATTTTTTTGACATACCGTGAAATGTCTTGAAATATTTTCAAATCGTTAAAAATCTCTAAAATATATGAAATTGGAAATAAGTAAATTTTCAACTGCGCACTTTAGGCTCTGGAACATTTTCACCCCAAAATACTTCGGGGAACATGACCAACGTTAATTCTATTTTCTTCTTTTCCATTAACAACTTTTCACACTTTTATATAGAAACTTTACATGTGAGAGCAACCTCTCTTTTTATTACCGTTCTTTAAAAGAAGGTGAAGTGTAAAAGGCATGCTTTCGTCAAACATGATTTAATTCCACGCGTTGACGACCAAACGTTTACGTGACAAACCGAACCAGTTTAAAGAGCTCTTTCTGGCACGAGGGCTCGTAAAGAGTCTTAGTTCGCTTGAATTAGTTCGTTTACTTTTTTTCTATGGGGTTTTAGACTACGCGTCGCGTTTTGACGCACCACATAGCTTCGTGAAAGCCTCCGTATTTTCCGGCACATAAACTGTGCCCGGAATTCGTTTCACGCCTATATCCTGTTTTATGGCCCTTTGCCATGGTATATTGCACTTTCGTATAGCATACTCCACGGTTTAACCACCGAGGAAATACGCCATGGAAACATTGGCATGAGTATACCTCGCGGTATATTTCTACTCGCTTTGTTTGGCTACTTTTGAATGGTGTATATACGTTTTGCCGACTTGCAAGCCTCTTTGCACTTTACAGTCTCTTAACCTGAAGATTTTCTACTCTTTTTAAAGGGAAAAATTACAAATGGTATACAATTTCTGCACCGGTTTCAGTTGCATTCATATTATTTGATTATATAGAAGCGAAGAAAATTAGATTTCCGAAATTGAGGGCCCGGATGCAAGAACGGGACGCACACTCGAGAACGCGTAAAAGTATTGTCCAAGTGTCTCGTGATATCCAAATTTTAAAGTTCAAAAAATTAAATTTTTAAAAATGTATACTTGTAGAGAAGAACAAAACGAAACTTTTTTCTATTTGAAGTTTTTTCGTCCGATGAATATTTTTAATACTAAAAATGAAAAAGTGAAAAAAAATTTTCCCCAAATTCAAATTATTTTTTGATTTTGCAGGCTTCGCTAGGGTATACTGCGTGTGAATACCAAATTTCAAATAGTGTCAATAATATTGGACTGAGTTTTCATGATTTATGTTTTAAAACATAATTGAATTTCGGGAAAGTTTTTGTTCCCTTTTTTATTTTTAGTATTAAAAATATTCATCAGACGAAAAAACTTCAAATAGAAAAAAGTTCCATTTTGTTCTTCTCTACAAGTCTACATTTTTAAAAATTTAATTTTTTCAACTTTAAAATTTGGATATCACGTGACGCTTGGACAATACTTTTACGCATTTTCGATTGTGCGTCCCGTTATTACATCCGGACCCTCAATTTGGGCTAGTGTCCGAAATTAGGTGATTCTACAGCAGGAGTAGATAAATTTGACACTTTGTCAAATTTATGAGTTTTAAATATAAATTATCTAATTTAAATTATATAATATAAATTTGATGAGTACATTTGACCTTATGACTAAGTTCTTAGAGATTATTTCAATGTTTATTATACTTTATTACTTTGACACCGTGAGATGAAAAAAAAACATTCTACATGTTTTGTTGGCATGTACAAGTGCACGCATGTGTCCCGAGTGTTGCAGCAGAGCGCGTAAAAAACGAGTTTTTCTGCATTCATGCGTCATGGAGGCTTTTATGGGAAAGGAGACGGCATATCCGCGCATGGTAATTTACTAGTTGATTTCCAGTTACGGTAATCGTGGCTAATTCGCGCCTCGGTACAAAACAGCATGTTTAAAGGTATTGAAACGAAGATCGGCCTCGTTGACCTCGCTATTTGCCAACCTGTTAATAAACAATTTCTTCCCGTTCAAAAGGTGTACGCCTCTAAAAGCGTACAACAAGAGGAATTTAAGAATTTTATTGCCGTACTTAATCGAGATTTCCCTACAATCAGACGATCACCAGAAGCCTGTGAAGGAAATCGTTTCTTCTTTCTGTACTTTTTTCGTATCCTTCTCGTGCTATAGCTTCAGAGCTCTCTCGGCGCACAGTCTTAATATATTTAATCACATAATTTGATGTACGACATTCTTGTCAGAATAAAAGGACTTATATATCTGTGTTTAATGTGTTATAGTTTCTCTCATTAAGTAAATAATCAGATTTTCGTTTAACATATTATAACATTCTATAACATTTTAAAATATTATGATGCATTATGTTTTTCTGGTTTCTAAAAAGAGATGTTTCACTTTTATTGCAACTCATAACGATTCTTGTATTTTCCATATTTATTGCCTTCTCAACTGCGAAATCTCTCAATTTACAATTCGAGAATAGAGATAAAGCGTGAAAGTCATTGATTAATTTATTTTAAAATATAAATAATTTAAAGAGTGAAAGTAAAAAACTGTCTTAAATTATAATAAACATTTAACCTTTGAAACTAAAGGCAGATATCATAAAATTCTTTCATAAAGAAAGATAGAAAAAACAAGTTTACATGATTAAGGAATTGAATAAATTAATTAAAATTAGAATGTGAATTTTCAGCATCTTCTTTTATTATAATAATTTTTAATATATATAAATTGATTTCTTTTTTTTTTTTTTATAGTTTCCACTTTGAAGGGATGGATGGATACATTTTATCGATAAAATTAGATTTAAGTGATATTTTGCAAACATTTACAAGTGAATTTCAGATTTTCTTTGAGGATGTTGTGACTGAATGAGTATCGGTTTGATTCTCATTATTAACACTCTCGCTGTAACCTCCTTCAATATTTTCTGTCGACATTTTTGGGGGTACAATTTCAAGAGCAGGTTTTTGAATTTCCGCATTTACAAGAACTAAGATGGCAACCAAAACAAGGATCTGAAATTAAAATTTAAAAAATATAAACAGGATTCCTATTATTTTCGAACCTTGCAAAGTAGTTAGAAAAAGTAATTTTATAGTGCACGGCATTTGAAAATATCTGACCAAAGATATAGAATTTGCTTGATTTCTTTCGAAACACTCATTGGGACTTTAATTCTCTATCAATTTCTTTGAAATATGTAATACTTTTCGGAACTCTTAGTTGAATAATCCAAAATTTCAAAATACTTACTGTCTTCATTATAGGTTTTTAAATTGAAACACTCTTGCCAAAGAAATATAAGCGAATGACTGGAGATCGAATCGAGTTTTATTTTATAGTAGCTCTCCTACTTCCAAAAAATTCATTTCTTATTCTGCAATCTGTGGCCTTTGGGACTCTTCTGATGTAAATAAGTTATACAAGGATGATGAAAAATTCTAGAGAATTCTTTTCAAGTTTCTGCGAAACTTTGTAAATTTTTTTAACTACAATTTCTCTTGAAAACCAAAAAAGGTCCGTAACAAAAAAGCTCATAAGTATTTTTGACACTAATGTAAGCGTTGAGTGCAGAAATGTCGTTTTATCAATTGACGAGTCTTCGAAATCTTCTAAAATCTATTAAATTACTTTTAATACCTGTATAATATAACCAAACTAATATAGGTAATAAATGTTAAATTGGCGTAAGTAAAGCAAACTGATAAAAAAAAATAATAATAAATGCCTAAGATAAAATAAAATATATAAATCACGAGACAAAAAACACGCGTTAAGCGAGTGGAAACATTATATGTAAAAGCATCGATGTGGACAGAATGAATAAATACATCTATGTATTCTACTTTATTATTATTAATTTTCTAAAAAATCTATAAAATGTCAAACCTCCCATGAGGAAATTAGGTGAAAAAGGGAGATCTCTTTTTCCTGATTTTTCATGCATGAGGACAGGGTGGCAAAAGCCTTTGTAACATGGTGATGTACGCGCTTTTGGTGGCAGCCGATTTCTGGCTTTCCCACGAAGTAGGAAGGTTGACAGGCCGCCGCCTATAAATCGCTCCTCATGTTTTCTAAATTAGTGAACGGGCGCGCGTTGTTAGGGTGAAACGTGATAATTAATTCTGGCAGGGCTGGCGCTGCTGCCTCGCTGGAAGGTGGGACGAGGGTGGACAGGTCTGTGAACGTGATTGTACCTCCTACGCGTAGATGTAGCTGCCTGAATTCATGTTTGTGTGCACCCCCATATACTGTATATATAGTATAGTAACTGTACCGCCACCAGTTGCTACTTCGTCCCTGAAACGAAGGGTAGACGTGCACCCTGATTGAAAAACGACTTCCTAGTGACGAACGACTTTCCTTCAACCCCCACTCGATTCGCTCAGCTGCACTATAAATTGAGCGCCAAATCATTAATCCATCCAATTTGAGTGAGAAAAAAATTGAGTGAAATAATGATTGTCTTATGATCATGGGTCTTTGTCAAAAAGCAATATTTGAAATGAAATCCAGTATGATTGATGTCACCATACGAACTTTCGGAATACGGAAGTTTGACAGAACCTCCCTCCCAGAAAAGAAGAAAATATTTTTTTTTTAATTTCTTAAATCTCCAAAAATTCCTTTAAAAAAAACTTTAAAATTCCATAAGATCCCTAAGAATTCCTTAAAATAATTTAAAATCTTTTGAAATTCTTTAAAATAAAATAAAATAAAATCCCCTGAAGCCATTTAAATCTGCTGTAAATCTCTTAAAAGCTCTTCCTAAAATCACTTAAAAAGTATCTAATATCCTTTAAAGTCTCTTTGAAATTTCTTAAAGTCACTTGAAGTCTATTAAAATCCCGGGCAACTCGGATTTCTTAAAGGGAGTCACTAATGGAAAAAAGTAGGTATCAATATTTTTAAAAAAGTCATCGTTTATTTAATCATCAAATCCCAAAAAATACAACTCTTCGTTACATTTAAGAGAAGAGATATTAGAATTGTATCTTTCCACTCTGGTATTCACTTAAACGAGTATAAACAAATAAATTGTGTATTCAAGGCAGTATTTTATGGGTGCTTTTACGCTCTTCTCACTGTGGGACTGAATAACGACCGAGGGGAAACACGTGACGATAATATTTTTCGACACGGATTTAAGAAGTTCTGTAAATCGGCTTTATCGCGCCTGTGGGTCACGACAGTCTCTTAATTAAAAGATACAACTGTTTGCTTAACAAATAGTCGCGATGTAAACCTGTCAGCCACTAAGATCATAAAATAGGTAGTTCAGCTGCCTGCGAGATTAAAGGGTCGCTAGATGAAACGATTACAGCACAGCTGTTGACATCGATCACCAAGAAGATGCTAAGCTCTAAAAAATTACTGAAAATTTTGTTCGTTTCTCGGATTCGAAAGATTTATTGCTTAGGGTGAATTAATAGAAAGTTTTAGTATATGTGGTTTCGGAGATGTCCAATTTTTTGCCAAGTGGGAAATTTTTGGAATTCAGTTACGTAACCTTTATTTTCATTATTTATGTCTAGAGAAAAGATTTATTAAGGAAGAAAATGTTTTTATGACACGGAGTTTTAATAGAGAAAGATTATATTTCTTCCAATTTGTTTTATTTAAAGTTTCTGTGTACTAAAAGAAGAGAGATGTTCAGAAAAAATTTCCCTAAGCTACGCCAATGAGAATATCTTGGCAGACTAAATGCAACAACTGTGACAGTGTCGAGTGACAGTTTCTTTACGGCTTCCTCTAGAATCCCTCGTAGTTTACGGGCGACAGGTTTATATTCTCGAAAAGGACTTTTCTGAGTTTTAAGTCCTTCAAGATGTAGCGAACCGAAGTTTAACTTTCTAAAATGGAAATCCACAGATTATCTCGTCTCTTCAGGTCGATTAATAAGATATATGCATCGTCTCTTCTAGCAATGTAACATAATTTTACTGATTTTATCTATTCACTAAATTATTTATTTATTACGCTGTGGGGCTTGCTCGTAACACTCAGGAGCAAGCCGCCTTGGTCTGCTGAATTCCGGAGATACAGGTGTAGTTTTGATGTAATGTTTAACATCGTGCATATAAAAATAACAATAGACATTACAAGTTTCTTTCATACAGAATTATTTTCCATGCAAATGAATCAATACTCTAAAACTGTTTCTAATTTAAAATACAATCAATACAAAAATTCGTTCATTTGAACGTTCAGAACTTTTCAGTCTTCATTTTAGCACTTTCGCTGAGGTTTTCCATTTTCTATAAAACCTTTTTTTAAAGTAAAAGGTGTTGGAATGAATGAAATTGTTCACAGTCAGAAACTCAGAATTGACACGCCAATCAGCATATTTTATGTCGTTAGATTGTTTCCCTTTCGATAAACTTTGACATTTGTCACTCTATGCACCTTGAACCAATTTATCCTCTTAGGGGTTCTCCAACAAGAAAAGGGAAAGGTGTCACCTCGCAAATTGAAGCAGGACGAACAAACCGAGATCGTTGGAAGATGGAAGATGGAAGAGGAGCGAAGGGTGAATGCGAAGGGTGTAACGATCTGTCCTAGTAGACGCAGAGACAGATAGTTGGGACAAACGCCCTTCAGAAACAAGCACCTAAAGGAGTCCATGGTGGAAAATAGTGAGTGAGCGAACTGAGCGAACGACGCCTTTCACCCTCGACCCTGCCTAGAGCTTGGCGAACTTCTTAGCCTCACGAGAGTAAGGGGGAGCAGCCGTGATGTATGGGCCAAGCGATTGCACGCGGACTTTGACTATAAATCCCTGCTAGCTCCGAGACCAACCCCCAACCCTTGTCTTTTACCCTCTGCGATATTTTCTTTCCCTTGCCGCTGCCTTCACGTTCCGGATGCGGTGGAGAGAGCGAATCTAAAAAAAAGTACAGATTCGTTTGCTCGACCGACCACAAAAAATATGTTCACTTTATTATAGGAAGAGCGCCTTGTCAAGATCATGACAGGATGTACACGAACATACGGAAAAAATATATCAAATAAATGGTTATAAAGAATTGCCATTTCTCCAATTTTCAAAGAGAAAAAAAGACTAATAGGACCTCGTCAATCATTTTGACGACTTGATTTTTGTAGAATTTGTGTCGAAAGAGCACGGAGAAAAAAGTCTGGTTGGGTTAACAAGGATCCTGGTTAACCCTACTAGACAGTCTAGTAAAATATGAACCAACACGCTGTCTAGTTAAACGCGCCAGATTGTCTAGTTAAACTCTGTCTAGTTAGAATTACTAGATATGTGGTATAAGTTACCAGACATCTAGTAAGGCCAACATTTCCGTGGTTAGTAGGGCTAACTACGGAACTACGAACTACTAGACAGCTAGTTAGCTGTCTAGTAGTTCCACAGATCTACTAGATTGTCCACTTGATGCGGAAAAGCAAACGTTGCATCGAGACCCAGTTTCCAGTTTCTGCCCGACGCCAAAGTGATTAGGCCGCCAGGGAGGGGGTAGAAAACTAGTGGGGGTCAAACCTTTACTAGATGTCGAGTTATGGACACCATTTGCCACAACACGACGTGTCGGTTAAATCTACTAGACTATTTACAAGACTAGATTCATCTAGTTGGCTCAACTGGACCTTTTTCTCCGTGAGGTTTAATACAAAGGAGGTTTAATAAAAGTTTTGTTATTAGATTGTCACTTTATAATATCCTTGTCTTATCATAAGACTCTTATGTCTCATCGCAGTATCTTTGAGCATTTATTGCTCCTGGAGCAAAGCCTTGAGATGCGCCAGTTTACTGGCCGATTACGAGTCTGCAGGGAGGAGCTGTAGCTAAAAGCTGGCATAAATCGCATCACCCTGCATCCTTTCTATTCCCTGCTACAAATAATGTTCTTACAGTCCGATATCGAAGCAGGTGTTGCGAAGCTTTTACGGTTTCTCTTCAATTACATCATTCAGGATCCTTTAATGTTGCATTCGAATTTTATTATTTATTTACTGGAAAGATTACGCCAAGGTGTAATAAAGTTTGAGAAATGCTCGCACCTGCGGACCAGTAGAATTTACTGATGAAGGATTATGAACACTCTAGAGACGATAACAGATTAGTATGGATTGCATTTCATAATTCATTTGCTAATTGAAAATAATTGAATCCTATTCAGACTATTTTACAGGAATCTTTAATTATCTTGAAGCATGTTAGTTTCAATATTTTTGAAAAATAAATGTGTTCCTATAATATCATAAGTTTAATGCGATTGATCAACAGTCTATTATATTCTTTTGAACAAAATAAATGATGCATTTGAATCCGCTTGAAGGCAATTGAATGACCAATTTCGATCTCCGATTGAACCCCATTTCTAAAGGGAAATAGAAATAAGAATAGGATTTTTATTTGGAAACTCTCTTCATGGTAGATCTTCGTAGTAACATAGATTTCCGTAAGTTAGTGACCGCTGTATGTAAGGGGCAAGAGGCAAGCTCAACAGGATGACGAAGGTGGCCGGTGCTGGGTGATGGATGGGCGACCTCCGCCCTACGACAGCCAGCCATTAGTTCCCATCCGATGTGGCTGCCACCTACGGCTCTTGCTCGGGAACTTAAGCGCTAACGATTGTTTGTTTGTTACACTTTGCTAGCTTAGGTTTTCCCTTTCTTCCTTCCTCACTTCCTTCCTTCCTTCCAACAACCCCAATCCTGATTTCGGACCCTTGAATTATTCGCCAGTAGAACGGATTAGGTTGACGGAATCGTGCCACTTGGGTCATTTAAAACTAATGTATCACGTGCTACTTGCCATCAGATATACGTATGATCAGAAGCAATCATAATGTACTGGGATGCGCAAAATCGAGTTATGCGGTTTCATTTAGGAGCCATCAAAGATGCGTTCAGGGAAATTCTTTAAACTGATTGGATAGAACTAATTGATGGAATTAGGTACATAAGTATACAGATTTCAGATGCCTTTGGCTGAAATATCGTTTCCTGATAGACAGAACGATGAAGAGGATTCGATATAGCTGGTGGTCCGAATCTCTTGTACCTTATACAATATTTACATGCATGAATGCTCTCACTCAAGTGTGTCATCTTGACTCGGGAACATAACTTATCACAACAGTCAGAACTTGAAGACAGATTGACTTGAATCGTATCATCCTACGAAGAGTAAATTCATCACTGCTTATGTTGGTCTTATACCATCATTACCCCATATTTTTCTTACATCCGCGGAGGATCATTTCAACATTTATGTTGAAATGCATGTTTCTCATGCACGTGCAACTGGGCATACACAGGCATTCAGGTTTATGTATGTATATGTATAGATTATAGAGTTTATTAATGGACAATTTTTATTTTAGAAAAACATACACTGACTTTTATTATAAAAGGAAAGTGAACCCAGACATTGGTTTACTATCGAGGAAGTCGTTTTTGTGATCGTTGATAGCTTGCCCTTTCGATCTAAGGTTGAATTTTTAATCGGGAACTGTTGCAGCATAACCCCACCCTCAACCTCGACCCCTTTCTCACCTAGAAGTCGCAGAGACCCCTTTCTCACCAGAGTCGCACTTTACACTACGAATTTCAGTGTCGCATAAACACAGCGAGGACATCTAGCGTATCGTGTTTATCGGGGGGTATTTACGAGAAGATAGCGAGAACCATTAAGCCAATCAGATGCCGCGAAATGGTTGGTGTATTTTCCGTACTGCGAATGGGTTGACATCTTTTATGATCGGCTTTATCTCAACGACTGCAACGCTTCTCGCGGTTCCATTCTGCATAATGCCCGCACGCTAGGTCTATCTCTGCACTTAATCGGCTGCTACAGCTTCTTTTGTAACGGAATCTATCCGTTAAATTTATACCCTGCATACCACCAAAGATATATGAGACGTTTTGCGAATCTCGCTATATCTTCAAGACATGTTATCCCTTCAAGGCTGATAAAATAACTATCAGTAATTGAAAATTCATGAAAACATAAAATTGTACAGGCATGAATTCAATAGAAGGCTGAAAACAATTGAAAACAAGAGTGAAAAAGTGTCAGAGGCACCTGACATGTCGTGATCAGTAGATTTGACAGTCAACTTTTCAAAGCTCGACTTTTCAATCGAAGCGTCGACATTTTCGTGTAACGTTTACGGGCCGACGTCACTGTGTCGTGATTTCAGAGAATTACACGTAGGTGGCGAAATATATTGAAAACTGAATGCCGCGGCAAGCCGATTGACGTTGAAGTTTATCTGGTGACACCAGTCTACCGTCGTGTTGGACAGATCCGGATGTAGAGCGAACGTTGCTGGCACAATGCGGACAATGGAATTGTCCATCCGTCTGCCTCTTTGCACAATACGACATGCCATGAAGTTTCAACTACGACTGGCCACTAAATGCACAGGCTCCTCTTTATTAACGATATGATGTGCAAGCAATACACGACACCCGTTTGAAGAAAAAGCGAACGTTATTCACGTTAGGCTTTATGCAATTTTAAAAAAGCTGCATTCAAACTTTGGAATTATCCCAACCAGTACTTTTATTATCAATAGTTATGCAAATCACGAGAAGTTCAGTAAGATCGAGGCTAGCACCCTGTAGAGATTGACATATTTTTTCCCCATTACCGATCTGGCCCAGATCGGTTTTATGCCCCTTACAGAAATTCCCTCATTTAGCCCTATTTAAAATGGGGTTTTGACGAGGCCCTAGTCGGGATTTCTATATTCAATATACATGTTTTAATATAATATAAATATAATTAAAAATTTTTTGAAATCCTTTAAAATATCTTGAAGTTCCCTAAAATCAATTAAAATCCCATGAAATCTTTTAAACTCTATATGAAATTCATTAGTCACTTGTAACCTCTGAAAATCCCAGTCAACGCCGAATAAATTTCGATTAAAATTTTATTCTTTCAAAATGCTAAAATTCCGAAATAGGGAGTTCCCTAATCCAGAAAATCTAAACTCGGGTTTTCGCCGATTCCCATGCTAAACAGGGGCCCGTCGGATCCTGGCTAGTTGTTGCAACCAGCCCCCCAATTTGAATTTCTGCACGGAAGGTAAAAGAACAGCAGTTTATTTTATAGAGTAACCGCCTTTTTTGCACCTTTTTCTTCTTCGACAGTTTTTTACTTAGTTTTTTTGTCTCATTATACAGAATATATCATAATCAACCATCAAATATATACAGGTAGGTATAATATATTGCAGATAGCCCCTGTGCACGTGTTGGTATAATAAGATGCTTCTGACTCTTGTGGTGCACCACTTAGCGCAAATAAATCTCTCTCTTTATAAATAATTTATTAAGGCATTTCGAGCCGCACAAGTCGCAGCATGGCGTAGTTGCCGAGTACATGTGGGGGGCTCGGCAGCCCCAGTAACGAAGTTGCCCGCGGGTCATCACAGGGCCGCACCAAGATTTCTCGACAAGACCCCAGGCAATAATGTCTAATTTAATTCAATCATATATTCACGGGAAATAGAAAGCAAAGAGCAATTAATAAATCGAAAAAAACGCTAGATTTAATTGATAAAGATTGGACGGGAAGGTTGCGAGGACATGAATTTGTTGATGCAGGAGTTATTTTAATTATTATTTAACAGACTGATGTTTATTACCGTATCATATTTTGTGTCTAATTAAAATTGATAAGCATTCCTTGCAAAATGCAATATATCTTCTAACAGAAGAGCAAACATAACAGTGTCAAACATAAATCATAGACTTATTTCCCAGAGAAAGTATACAACTTACGTGCATGTGAATTGAACTCGTGAAGTTTATTTGCTTAAAATTAAATCTCAAGATGTATTATTCAAAGCAGGTAATTTATTTCTTTGAATCGTTTGAATAGAGAATGCGCATGTAATCAAGTTGAATGGCTTTCAAAATAAATTCTTCCGGGTGCTGTTATTATTAATTGACGAGCTATTATAGGTCGTTATAGCTGAATTGAAAAAACCTTTTATAGCCCAAAAGTCAGCCCCATGTTCAGATTTAATGTGAGAGATGCGGTGAAAAAAAATGAGCTTGCAGCTGCAGCTGGCATCTTTTAAATCAGAAATTTATGTCTTCTCGTTCAGCGAGCGATTTTCACTCTCGTCTGATAAATTAACACGGTCCAATCGGAACTAATGTGCTGGCAAAAAAGCGTGGCCGATACTCTGCGACATAAACGACCAACTTTATGACACCCAAATATAGGAAAGGGATCAACAGAACGAACGAAATTTAATTCTGTGGCCAAATAAACACTAAGGGCCGATTTCACCAACTCTGATTAAATCGTTAATCATTGATTAACATTATTTAATCAATACTTTGCGTTCCACCATTCTTTTAATCATGATTAAGGGAAGATAATCACGGGTTAACTTAACTGCCCAATAATGGCTGGTTATGGTGTTTAATCAGTGATTAAAGTAACATAACCTCAGAATTACACTTGCGTAATGTGTAATTTTTTCCGAAAAACACATCAAATTTGAGGTTAGATGAACCCGATAATTTAACAGACACTATTCGCTTCGCTACTCGCTTATTCAAACAAACATAAGATAATAATATAATAATATATAATAACATAACATAACCCAACCCTGGTTTCCATCAGCCCCTTGGAGACCTGTGAAGAGTCATGAGAGTTGACCGAGCCCGGTGGCGGCGCCACCTGTGTTGTTGTGCTACATGGCGTAAAAATACATAGTAACAAATAGTAAAGGTATAAATAATAATTAATTTACATGAAATTAACAATTACCTCGTCGTTTTTTGTTGATAAAAAGATCAAGTTTTTTCACATCTTTTAAATTATTATAATGAGTACTAGCGAAAATGGTGAAGTGCACTGTTTTTAGATGTAAAAAATGGTAAATGGAAAATGGATTATACTTGGGTTGGAGAGGCCCTCCGAAAGGAGCTGTTACATCCCAAAAATTTGTAAATTTTAATGTAACACCTACATATAGGCAACCTTCATTGACATTTGTGTAAAAAAGGAATAATTAATCATATATAATCATAAAAGGTTTTTCGACTAATGATAATAGACATTATAATAACTGCAGTAGATAAAGAAGTGTAAATTAATTATGCGTGCTTGACTGACCACAAGTAATGTAATGATGGTAACTAAAAAGAAAGCATAACCAACGTGAGATAACACTCTTATGATATTATCAAGAATCATAATTACATCTTTGTGTGCAGTCAAACGCAAGAATAGCGAACTTATGTTATTATACAAATTTTATGCTTGTATTAGTTTATAAGTTTTCTAATAAAGTTAATAAATATATGTATGTATATTGTAACGTGATATTTCATACACGTACAAAATTACTTAGACATCAGTAAATTATATAAATTTAAATTCAAAATAAAAGTCGAGTACGGAATCACACTTAATTACTTCAATTCGGGTGACATTTGTCATAT